>PVJL010005104.1:0-114629 GCA_004026885.1 Lyroderma lyra
AAATAAACATTAAACTATCGATTGTGTCCATGGGTTATTTGTTTGTTCAGTTCTTTTTTTCTTTGCTTTCAGTTTTATATTCCGCATATGAGTGAAATCATGCAGTTCTTTGTTTTTTCTGTCTGGCTTATTTCACTTAGCATGATGATCTCCAGGTTCATCCATTTTGTTGCAAATGGCAATATTTCATCTTTTCTTGTATCTTTAGCTCTTGGATCTTTATCTAACTGGCAGACCTCATACAAGATTGGTTTGAAAGGAAGTCTTATCCTTTCACATTCATGTATGTTTAAATCTGCACTGCTATTTTCTCAGGTTATGTGAGAAATATATTATTGCTATTAAAAAAAGACTGTGACTAATTCATCATAAAAGAAATCATACTCAAGCTGTTGTGCCATCTTTTACACTAAAATATATGCTCTAGGGTTCCCGAGTTTTTCTGTCCCTGAAGGGCATTAGGAGAAATCTATGCACAGTTTTATGAAACTCCCCCTTGCTATTGTCACCAAGACATCCATTTCTGGTAGCCCACAGCTAAGTGGTGTGAAATGTAGACTATATTACAAGCAAAAATCTTCCAGCAGTGAGCACAAATTTTCAGCCACCAATCACTGAGGCCTATCTCTTGTCATTGGCAAATACATTTATAACTTCCTTGTTCTAAGCAAAAGTGTTTCCCTATAATTACAGCAAGTCCAAATATTAGAAGATCATGTTTTAACCAACTATTTCGCTTTTCAATCACATTTTATTTGTGACCTCCAATGTATGCTGAGAAAAATGAACAAAGCAAGAATTTACAGCTCAATCCTGTCTCATATAGTGAACTTGCATTCACTGACCTTCAGATCAAGAAATAAAATAAAGCCATCAACCTAAAAACCTCATTCAGAACCTGTCATAATCATTACTTCTCTCCTGCAAAGATAGTCTGATTCTATAACATGTGTTGCAAATATTTTCTCCCAGATTGTCATTTTTCTCTTGACTTTGCCCGTGTTTGTTTGTTTGTTTGTTTTTTGCAATGGAAATCTCCTTTAAATTTAAACAGTAGAATTTGTCCTGTCTTTTATTGCCTCTGCACTTTGAGTCGTAGTTGAGAAAGTTAGTATTCCAGTAATTTGGATTGGACAGCCATTTTATAGATTGCACATGTTGCTGATCTGTCGACTCACTTCATTGGTGTGAAGCAGCATCTAGGCCTGCAATTTTTCTAGCTTCCTTGAATTTTCTTCCATTTTTTTCTGACTCCTGGGCTAGCTTTTGTTCATGGGTTTTCCAACCTGCTTGTCATCCTCCCTCTCTGACTGCCTCCCCAGTGGACATAATGTTGCAGCATTAAATGTGGAGATACTGCCTTAAAAAGATTGTTAATATAACTCCCACAATTGGGAAAGCCAATACCCCATAACAAATCTGTCTATCTATCATCTGTCTATCTATATCTATCTATCATTTACCTATCTATTTACCTATCAATCCATCTACCTATCTATCCATTTATCATCTATCTAATATAAAGTATCTGTCTTTCTCCATATATCTAATCTTCTACTAGTTCTGCTTCTCTGATTCAGAAATGGTTTCCATTGTAAATTATTTTGGAGAAATTTTTCAAGACTTATCTCTGTTTGGAGATTCGCAATAGATGTTATCATATTAAAGTCCCTAAGACAACCTGAAATAATAAAACTTTACACTATTCATCATAGCATTGCCACACTTACTTGACTTACTATTAAAACCACTTACCTGAAATTGATTCATATATCATAGAGCTGGTTTTCCAAATAAAATTTAAAATTTGTATCAAGATGAATGGGTTTAATCATAAAAAAAGTTGTTTCCAGTCTTTCTTAACATTGAGACTAAAAAGCTATAAATTTTGGATAGTCTTTCTTATTAACAAAACTGAGCCTTTCTCTAAAGGTTTATTCCTTTTTGGTCTATGATCAATAGAGCTGAAAAACAAATGACTATTAATTTGCCTCTCTCGTTTCCGTTAGTATTAATGGAACCCACAATACCAAGAGAACTAAACCCTGAACACACATTCCAGTTGTTCACATTACATATACAACGAGCCAAGAGAGCGAGTGGGGGTTGAAATCAAACTCTTCTAAACATCAGTTGCTTCATGGAGGAGAGGATCAACTTCCTTCATTAATACAAAGGCTCCATCTGTGCTCCAAGATGTACAATGGTGGGGATGTGCACACATGAACACATACATATCCCAATGAAGATGCCATATTTATTTGTGTCTAATGCACCTAAAAAGTCTGTGAAGGTTTTATTATTATTTCCATTTTACTGATAAGGAAATTGTGTTTCAAAGAACAGAAATAATCTGCACATAACCCCAGAGCTAGTACCCAAAGTCCAAACCGTATTTATTTCTTTTCTACTCTAATAGATTCTATTACACTATATTGCTCCCATGCACAGCACTTATTCATGTGTTACATTTTTAAAATTCTTTGGAACTTCTTTCTTTCTTGTGTGTCCTCTTCAAAACCTAGATTGATCCCACTGTGACAAATGGGAAATTAATGTCTTTCATTCTACTGTGTATTGTTCAAATTATATACACATGCACACACACACACACACACACACACACACATACATACATATCCTTCAAAGTTAATCCTGTAATTTTATTTTGAAAACTCATTCTGCATATTTTATTAAGTTTTCTCTAAACTCCTGTGTTTTCCTAGCAGCTTTATAACTATTTGCAACCAATCATGGAATAGAACAATGTACCTAATCATACTGTACAAAGTTTTTAAGCCATATAATATTACAACGTGGAATGGTGCCATATGTTAGAACTATAAATAACAGAAGTTGCATGCAAAAAATTGTTTTATTTTTGAAATAATGTCTATTTATGTTTCACATTATTTAAATAGCATTATACTTTGAATAAATGTCACTTGACACTATTATTTAGTTCCTTTGTCCCATAAAAGGTAGCAATCCCTTTATTTATTGTCTAAATCATGAAAAGCAGAGCTTTTTAAAGACTCTAAGTAGAAAATATTTAATAAGTGAGCAGTTAACAAATGTGTGGACTAGTCACTAGATGGCAGACAACTGGATATTTTGGGAATATGAAAACAACAGTAGATGGTTTGCAATAGAAACAAATAGAAACCTATAAAAATGCATTAAACTAATAAAAGAGGTAAAGAAGCAAAAGGTTCTTTTTCAATATATTTTTATTTTCCCAAATATATCATGATCCTGAGTAAGCAAATTAGGGAACCACGTCAATTGCTATCTGAAAATGTTATATCATGCGACTCAATTCATAGATTTTATAACTATGAAAAAAAATGTTTAAATCGTGTCAGACAAAGCACCATGTGGTATATATATAAAACAGGATTTATTGGGAGTAAACCTACAAGCAGAGAAACACACATTTCCCTGAACTTTCCTCATCCCGCAGTGAAGATTGGACACAGGTCTGCAAACATCATGTTTACTGGACAGAAGGAACCTTACTTTCAAATTTCTAAATAGCTATGTATTCATAATGGCGAGCAGGGGAAATCTATGTAACCAAGAAACAGAGAAACTCCCTGGTCAGGGAAATGGCCTTGTTAGAAATGGGGAGTTCCTGAAGCCCTATAACTGGTATTAGCCTGTTAGTTTGATGAGCTAACTCAGACTACTGACTTTTAAGCTATTAAAGGAGGTAAAGAGATTAGCTGTCAGAACCCTCCAGATTTATTGCCCCTTACATATTTAATCAGTGTAGCTTGAAACTTCACTAGAGGAGTTCTATTGTTTATAAATAAAATGGTGTTTCCATAATTATAGTGTATAAATATTTTTTTCTGCGTTTTCCCCCATCTCGCCAGGATTTTATCTTCCTTCTAGTCCAATGTATTTTTCCCCTTTGAGAAACACATTTCATGTGGTTTTGATAAGACTAATTCTGCCCCCAACTTTTTCTTTCTCCAACGCCTGGGCAATGGTATGTGTGATTGAGCCTGTGGTTGCTGCAAGACCAGGCATGTCCCACCAGTCTTCCCCGGTACTATTTCCCCCACAGCTATCATACAGGAAAATCCTCTTTCTGAAGGGGATGTTAAGCTGTAGATTATGAGTCTAGGGTTTCCAGCAGCAATTCCATCCTTCTAATAGACAGACTCACCAGAACAAGTAAGTAGTGGCCAGAGTAGAAGAGGAGAAAGAACTGATGACATTGTGTACTTCGTATTCAGTTATGACTGAACCCAAGTCCATTTTCCTCTTGGATAGGTAAATAAATTTCTATATTGGATTAAATTAATTTAAGTTGAATGACTCCCGTACATAAACAAGCTGTAACTAGAATAATAATGAAAAAATATCTGCTACTTACATTTTCTCTGGCAGAATTATTCCAATTCTCATAGAGAATTGAGACCTGTATTTCCAACTTTTAGGTAACTGACATACTTTCCATTATACTAATATCATGACTGACAATTGATATGTTGGAAGACAAAAAACTTAATGTACTTTTTAAGGGAGGATGATTCACTCTTGGGAAGTCCTGAAAGAATATTTAAAAAAAAAACAAAAAAACCTGAGAAAATATTAATGTAAGGGTGACACTGTACATTCTATTTTCAGGATTTAACACCCTAAGTTTAGCATGATTTGACAGTGTAATTTAGCTTAAAACAGTTGAAAAGTTTTTTTCTTTTCTTTGCTCCCCTGCCCTCCTGTCAGCTTTGATCACTGCATGCAAACCATTGTCAATGACTCTGTTTACTTCAAAACTGAATGTCCGCCTCATTCATTTACAGGACAATCAGGCTTAACAATTTGTCTCCCTCAAAAATCTGTTTAAGCCTTTGGACCCTGTTTTGTTAACCAAGGATTTCCCTCTTCAAACCTCCTCGTCCAAGACCACCACCCACCTCTTCTTTTCCCCTTTGTTCTGCCTCTTCCAACGTTTCTGTAAAACCTTTTCGCTATGCAAAGATGGAGGAGATGGTCTTGGGACAGGAGTTCCCCATCCCCTCAAAATTCTGGCATTTTGAACAGACTTGCTTTTCTTTCCAGCAACCTTGTCTCTTTATTATTGGGTGAGTGGCAAGCCGCCGATCGTTGCCCCGTAACACTAATAATGCAATAATACCAGAGATAGCAGTAGTGGTATCATCAACCACAGAATCTTCTATAGAAATTTCATCTGTTCTTTTTCATTTACAAATATAGTATAAAGCAAGCATTCACTATGTTGCCAAGAAGGGGGAAAATATTAATGGTGTATTCTATTTACTTTTACAATATATTCTGGCCAAGTTAAAGCAATTTTCTTTTTTTTTTTTTCAAATAATTCAACCTTTATAGTATCAATTATAGATAATCTGCATTCAGATATCTAAATCACATTAAATTTGATTGCAGAATTTTAGATTAGCTAATGAATAGATGGATCAAAATTTTATTTTTGAACCTTCTGTAGAACATCACCTTAGTGTTATCTTTCTCATTTTCTTTTTTTTTTATTTTCTACCTTTATTTTATATATTTTTTGTTTAATTTTTAAATTCATTTTTTTATTGTTAGACTTATTGGGGTGACATCTGTTAGCAAGGATTACATAGGTTTCAGACATACAACTCTACAGTGCATTGTCAACTTGTTGTATAATAAGTTCACCACCTAATGTGACTTCTCTTTCCATCACCTTATATTTAGCTGCCCCCCTCCTCTCCCACCCCCTCCCCTTTCTCCCCTCCCTAACCCACTCGTCCCCAAATAAACATTAAACTATTGATTGTGTCCATGGGTTATTTGTTTGTTTGTTCATTTCTTTTTTCTTTGTTGCTTACAGTTTTATATTCCGCATATAAGTGATGTCATACAGTTCTTTGGTCTTTCTGTCTGGCTTATTTCATAATGCATGATGATCTCCAGGTCCATCCATGTTGTTGCAAATGGCACTATTTCCTCTTTTCTTATAGCTGAGTAATACTCCATTGTGTATATGTACCACAGCTTCTTTATCCAGTCGTCTGTCGCAGGGCACTTGGGTTGTTTCCATGTTTTGGCCCCTGTAAACAGCGCTGCGATGAACATTGGGGTACATAAGTCTCTGCAGACAAAGGTTTTCAAGTTTTTTGGGTAGATCCCCAGAAGGGGGATTGCTGGGTCAAATGGTAGCTCCATTCCCAATTTTCTGAGGAACCTCCACACTGCCTTCCACAGTGGTTGTACCAGTTTGCACTCCCACCAGCAGTGTACCAGACTTCCTTTTTCTCCACATCCTCTCCAGCACTTGTTATTCCTTGTCTTGTTGATAACAGCCATTCTCACAGGTGTGAGGTGGTATCTCATTGTGGGTTTGATTTGCATTTCCCTGATAGCTAATGAGGATGAGCATTTTTTCATATGTCTGCTGGCCATTTGTATTTCCTCATGGGAGAAGTGTCTGTTTAGTTCTTTTGCCCACTTTTCAATTGGGTTGTTTGTTTTTTTGTTGTTAAGTCTTATTAGTTCCTTATATATTTTAGATATTAGACCCTTATCTGATGCGTTATTGGCAAATATTTTCTCCCATTCAGTTGGCTGTCTCTTCGCCTTGTTGATGGTTTCTTTTGCTGTGCAGAAGTAAAGCAATTTACTTAGACAATTATATTTGTGCTCTTTATTCCATAAATCTAACATACATATTTTACCTGTAGCTATCTATCTTCTATTTGCATTATCATCTAGCTCTTTATATAGGTTTTTTTTATAAGAAGGTAAAAAAAGAGTTGTACATGTGGAATATGAGGAAAATAGAAGTTTCTAGTGCCATTTATTTTATTATTTATTTCTGAAGTTCATGAACTCTAAGAGGTTTTAATGACATTGTAGATCTTCAAATATTGTAGGCTTAAGAGAATTAAGAACTAAGTATTTTAATATTCTCTTCCGATCTATTTTTCTGTGATTCTATTCAGAGTTAATTAGAAAAAGCTTAAAAGTAGTAATGAGCAAAAGTTTTATTTTTATTAGAATTATGCTGAAGAGTTACTGTTACCGTGAAATGACAAATTTTCCTTGGTCCTTGTCTTGAAGGAAAGAATTCAGTCAAAAGACAGAGTTTATGAAAGCATAGATAGTTTATTAGTAAAGAAAGTATGCTCTGAGAATTAGAGTGGGCTAACCCAAGGGAGGGAATCAGCCCCTCCTTACATCATTTGGGGGGTTTATATCTATGGGTGGAAGTCTCAAATTTCTCTGATCATTTTATCTTTTCCATTTGAGGATAGCTAATTCCTTATTCTGCATTTCTTTCCTGAGAACTTTGTCTCTTTATTTTAGGGGTATCAAATGGGGGGTAGGGTGGGTGGTAAGGTGGGGGCAACAGGCCAGTTCCTTCCTTTGAATTCTTTTCCTCCTTTATTTAGGGACATCTGGTAATGGGCCTCTTAACAGGCAAGTTCCTTCTTTTGCTTTTGCTTTCTGATGACTTTATTTTTTTAATTTAGAAGCAGCTGATAATGACCAGGACAATTTCTCCTTTTTCATGTCAACTCTACCTTCCTACCTACTGTATCATTATCATGTAGTGCAAACTTCTTAAATTGCAAAATCAAGGATGAGTGGATCTAATTCTTGGTCACTTTTTCAAATTAAAGATATATATTAATTGAATTATGACCAGCTATGAAATGTTTTATTTCTTGGTTTAATCACAATGCAGAGACAAATTTTAAAAATATGTATATTTTTCATAAATCTTCCTGTTTTGATTATATCTTTGATGAAACATTTTGACACATCAAAAATATGAAAGTATTCACACAATATGTAGTCATTTCTTTTTTTAACATTTAATATCCTGTAGGTAAACAATGCTTTTAAAAATTATATTTAATTTTTTTATGTTCAAATGTGTTCTAAAGTTTCAAAAGTGTTCATTGGAAAGAAATCTGACCTTTTAAAATATAAACCAATCAAGAATTAGAAATATTAAAAAAAACTGCTGTGACCGTTGCAGCAGGACAGGTAACCGAGAAAGTCAAACGGCACTTGGAGAGTTGGAGAACCAGTTTATTACGCCAGCGAGCTCAGGGGAGTTACAGTCTCCAAATTCTGAGCCTGGACTAACAGGCTTTTTGGGTTTTTATAGGGATGGGGTAGGTCTGGCTGTTGCAGGAAACAAGCAGGGTTACAGAAGCCATGAGCATAAACTGCAACATGGAACAGTTTTAACAGTCAAATGGAACAAGTTTTGTCAACAATAGAAATTAACAGACAACGTGGACCAGTTTTGTCAGCAATTTTCCATTTCATGACTACAATAGGGATGAATTGGATATCTGTTTGTTCTTTCATGGTCATGACCCATTTTTCCTTTTTAAGGTAATACTTCAGTTTCTTTGCTCTCAGACAACATCTTTCTCCACCATCAATACCTTCAACATCATAGGGTCCAGCAAACCATTAGCCCAAAAAGCACAGATGCGAACACTAAAAGTTGGATTTGCTGCAGAATACGTTTTTTGCTATGGCCCCACTCAAAACTGGCAGTCTTTTGTGTCATCTAGTATCTGGGCTGAAGAAGTGTCCTTAGGTATGGAATCTGTTTCCTGCAGAACCTGAAGAAGTTCACCAGGCATTGCACTTCCTGCTTCATGAAAGGAGCTCCACAATGTAATGATTTCTCTTTTATTTAGGAGGCTATGTCCTGGCAGTGGATCCATAAAAATTGTTTAGTTATTGTAGGCCCCTGAATCTTCCTCAGATTTATATCCGATCCCCTGGATTGCACATTATCTTACCAAACTCACCACTGTAATAGTCACCTCTTGATGATTCTACCTGATCAACATAATACCATTGATGTAATGAATCAATGTGATGTCCTCTGGGATAGCCAGACAGTCTAGAGCTCTTTAGACTTTATTATAATAGAGAGAACAAGTAGAGTTAACATAGCCCTGAGGCAAAACTGTTAATGAATTCATTTGTCTGTTCCACATGAACTCAAACTGTTACTGATCTTCTTTTCTGATTAAAATAGAAAGAACAAATTTTCCAAATCAATGGTCACATACCATGTACCTGAGGCCATATTAATCTGCTCTAACCATGATACCATGTCCAGCACAGCAGCTGCAATCAAAACTATTTCTTGTTGAAATTTATAATACTACAGTCATCCTCTTGGATTCATCCAGTTTCTGCAAGGTTCAGATGGTGAATTAAACAGAAATATAATGGGGAGCACCATCCTTGTTGCCTTAAAGTTAGCACTGCTTTTCAGCATATGCTCCAGATGCATTAGTGCTTTTGATGTACACTCTTGGCTGGGAGGAGAGGCAGTTCTAGAAGCCTCCAGTTGATTTTTCCCGCTATGATAACACCTTAAAAATGTGCTAAACTCAAACTATCAAAGCATGGGCAAATCCCATACAAGAAACGATATCATTATAAATCAGTAATTGCAGCACTATACACTGACTTTCCCATTAAATACTCTAAGCATCATGATGTATACCTTGTTAAAATAAACATTTATTCCATATATAATTTGAACACACACACACACACACACACACACACAAAGTTTCCTTTGTAGAACCTGAACTGGAGACTAAGCACATTTTAACACTTGCTGATACCAGGTTTACATAAACAATATGGAGCACTTATTCGTGTAATTTCAAATTCCACATTTATGCATATAGGCACAGGTTTATGTGTACATTTTTGAAAAATTTCATCTTAGGAATACAAACTTATTGTACATGTTTTTCCCCCTCTTATTTGATAATTCCAGAACATCTGGGATAAACTCGTGAAACCTAGAAGCATTCAATGAATACTTTTTGATGGCATTGGTAACTTGAGACAGTTTTGGAATGTCTGGTCTAGGCTATCCACTCAAACACTATATGGCTTAACAATATTGCAAGCCTGATTTCATTTTAATGCTGCATTAGCTGGGTGAGCATGATTTATTGTGACAGAGTGTAAATTCAACTACTGAGTCCTTAACAATAAATAAGAAACAGGATTTGTAATAGGGAACAATAAAGTATTATGTTGACAGAGGCAGAAGTGAAATGATGACAAAATATAGCAATCTACTATCAGACAACTTAATTAAAGTTTAGCTGTGGGGTGCCTCAATTCTATTATTTTAAGGTGGTTTGGGTGTGGAAGCTAAAAACAATTATTCTCTACTGGACAGCGACTATTTGGTTACTTATTATAAAAGAGTAGTTATACAAATATTCTTTAAAAGCATTAGACATATGTATTAAGCTTTAGCACTGAAGCCAAGAGTCATTTGACAAGGAACCCAGTGACCAAAGGATGGAAATGTTGATGGACCATCAGCATTCAAGAGGCCTGCCAGGAGACACACCTGGAAAACTGGTTTTTGTTTCACCTAAGCTTGCACTGGACTTGCCGGAAATCATTTGGGTTGTTTCGTACTGATATGGGCCAAACAAAGGTGCCCTCTCCCCACCTCACTATAGTCTCCTCTTCCCTAGTTCTTTAGCTCTCAGTTTCACCTTTTTCCTAGTCCAAAGTTTAAATCACCTTTTCTATCAGTTTTCCTTTAACTTAAACAACAGATTGCTCTGAGCTTGAATCATGGAACGTCTTCATCCTGCCTGCTGCTTTAGGCAATTACCCCAAAACTTAAACAATAGGCTTTTAGCCTGCAACTCCCAGATATCCTTTGCCCCAGTTTGAGTTAATCAATCGGAGAAAAACTTGTGACTTGTGCCTGCTAATTGTATTCCCAAAATGTCCCATCTCCAGCCTTGATCAGTCATCCTAAAATTTGGGATGTGTGATGATAAAACTTTACTTAGTTGTGTTTGCTAGACTTTAGCTAATTATCCTAGTGGAAGTAAATCTATGCTTGTTAATTGTATCATCCCCAGGCCATTCCTGGATAGGTGATAACACCTGGGTGGCCACTGGAGCCCAAAGTCTGCAGGATGCAGACTCCAAAGGGCTAAACAAATCTTCTGTCCTATAGCCACCCTGCAGTGATGGCTCTGAGGCCTGCCTGGCTTTGAGGCCTGCCTTTCTGGCCAATGCTTTTGAACTTATTAACTGGGTCTGGTTCTCCTTATTTAAGGACCATTGGGATGCAAATGTCACCTGGCAAGGCTTCCAGCCCATCCAGACTAAAGAAATCAACAGGGCAGAATCTCTAGACTCCTTCCCCCTTTTAGATCAAATAGGGTGAGAGCTCCGTGAATCCCCAACAGGTAGGGACAACGACCCACAGTCAGCAGGAAGCAGATATGGAAGATGAGACCTCCAGCCCCTCAGCTTCCCATGGAGATTTGTGGTGATCACGTCTCTCAAGAGAATGTGAAGAAAACAGATAGAATCGGGGGATCTCGGGACCCCTCCCATGAGACCGCTGGAATAATCACCACCGCCTTGATACCACCTTCTCACTAGTAATCCCTGCTCCAAGATAAGACAATCACAGGAGGGAATTGAGTTTGGAAAGGAAACATGGGCAATAAAAAGGTGATGTCATAGCCCCTGTCAATCAAAGATGTCAATCAAGAGTCCCCATACCCAGATGGGTGAACCCCTTACAGCCAAAGAAAATAAAAGTACCAAAGCCTCATTAATCAGGGCTCTTGAGCCATTTTCCTGCTCGAGCCCACTCCTACCTCTTAGGAGTGTACTTTTTCCCTTTGCCTTTCGAGGCCCTTGATCCACTCCGTTCTTGCTCAGGCCCGCTCCTACCTCTTTGGAGTGTACTATCTCTTCAATAAACCATCTCTTTGTTTCACCTCTACACTCTGGTGTGCGTCTTCTTCATTTCTTTGCTTGAGATACCAAGAACCTGGACACCACGCCGACGAGGGCACCCCATTTTCCAGTAACAATACTAGCTGTTTTCTAGCTGGTGAGTAGTTTGGCATGTAGCTAGAATCTGCAGCACAGTCCACTGTCGCTAGGGAACCTAGAGGAAGTAAAACCGCTGTGAGAATGACAATGTTAATTCCTGTGATATCTTCCACAGCCATACCTCCCTATCAAAAATTTTGGAAGATCTGGGAAATAAATCCTCCCCAGGATCATGTTCTGTCCTCTGCTTTTCATTAGCATCTGTCTCTTCTCCATTGAAGAAATGTACATCCTAAAACTTTGTCGTATTTTTTTCCACACCATTTTGAGAGTTTGCACACAATATTGAGTCATTATTGATTTCTAATTTCTTCATTGACAAAATGGAGATAAGGACCTTGTGAAGAAAACATGAAATAACGAATGGCAAGCTTTAACCCTACTTCCTGGCACATGGTAGGAGCACAATATCTCTTGACTATTCAGTATCATTACTCCTTCTGATTAGAAACTATAACAATATAGGTAGAGTACTACATTTTTAACTGTCAGTTTAGTTTAAGAGAAATCCCTTTATCAATGAAGTACTGCCCCAACATCTGTATCTAGTTGTGTGGGCAGCTGAAACCATGGTAACAATATACAATGTCTTTCTATGTATTATTGATTGGACCAGTGTTGGACAGCAAACCTGAGCTCAGAGAGAGTCTCTCCCATAGGAATGTGAAATTGCCATGAAGTTAGGTTCTGTAAATCCTGGAACTGAGAGACTCATTCATCTTAGAGGAGGAGCTCTCTTTTGTCTTATTTACAGAAAGTCGTCAAGAAAAGTGATGTTCAGGATAATAAGAATTCAGCAGATAGAGAAGCAGAAACAAGGAATGGAAGAGGGTCACCTACATGCCTGTAACTTTTAAAATTCCTGCTTCTGGTCTTCGCTTAAGGGCTGGCTCCCTTTGAATTTTAGGATAAACCTCAGTATCTGTCCTGTAAAGGTACCTTGTTGCTTAAGGTAACCGGAGTTACTTCACCTTATGTGGATTCAAAACAAATTTAACTAAAGCAAAAAGAGAAACAGTGCTCCCCAGATTGTATCTCTTATCAGCATTAATATTTGAAATTACTTCTATTTTATTTTATCACAATACAATATCAAGGTCTACCTGATCAGTATGGAAAATTCTTAAAACATTTTAGTAACATTATCTACTTAATTGGTTATATTTTATATCGAAAAAAATAGCAACCCTGAAAACAATTTTTGCACAGAAAAAAATTGATTGTTAATTCCGAGACCAAAATAAAGTCTTTTATTTTAAATCTAAACAAAAAGTAAATTAGAATTGCTTCAAAAATGTTAGCATTCTTGTTAAATAGAAATGTAACTTTATATATTTACTAATGGAAAAGTGTACAAGGTTTAAATTAAATTATTATCTATACCATATACCACAAAAGCTATTTTTTCCTTTAGAAACAACTTCTTAGTCATATTAAGAGCTGAATGATTTCTTCAAGTTCTGACACATTTTTCTGAACTGTATTCTATATTTTATTCATTATCTTGGTATAGTTACTGGAGTATTTAAATGGTAGTTAACACAAATAAGAAAAGAAAGAACAAAAACTAAAAATAATACAGTTAAAGAAAAAGAAATGGGCTTGAAAAAGATTACCAAACATACTGCAGTGAAAGAAATACTGGAATAGGGTTTCAAGAGAAAATTAAATTCAGCATAGCAAAGAAAATCATAATTATTTGTGAAAAGACGTGTAGAGGATGACTTCTACTGAGCTAAACACTATGGTTCGCATACAGCAAGAGTGCTAGATCTTGCCTCTGTCATGGTAGGTTAGTATTCAAAATGAAAATGTGATGAAGCCCAGTTGGAGATTAAATAATTCTTTGTTAAATAATCATAGATCTTGTTCAAGAGACTCAGCCTACCTTAGAAGACTATGAAATATAATGACAACCACTGAGACCACTGAAGTTCTATTCTAGTAAACAAGAGTAAATCTTGGAGGAAATTGTAGATCCCATATAAGAAAGAATTCATGAAAAACATTACTTGACAATAATTCATACTTCATTAGTTCTTGTATCATGTGGTAATTCAAGGGCTCACAACACTGTATTTTTA
The DNA here is from genome assembly GCA_004026885.1 of Lyroderma lyra. Classification (NCBI taxonomy): domain Eukaryota; kingdom Metazoa; phylum Chordata; class Mammalia; order Chiroptera; family Megadermatidae; genus Lyroderma; species Lyroderma lyra. The sequence continues at coordinate 13,989 of PVJL010005104.1, forward strand.
GAATTATTGAAATTTACTCTAACTGAAAACATAAAAACCAAACCCACATTATTTGTTTGCTATTTGGATATATGCTATTCTGAAATGTTTTATTCTTTCTCTTTGCCTTTATAAGCATAGTAAGCAATAGTATTTTGTCATAATTTAAAATACTATCAGCTGTATTGATTTTATATTGCTCTATTTTTCAAGTTCCTAATCTCTTCTTTCCAGTTTCATTGTGATATAATTGACATATAATATTGTATAGGTTTTTGTACCACATATGGACTTGATATATGTATATATAGCAAAATTATTACTACCATAACTTTAGTTAACATCCATAACTCACATGGCTGCATTTTTTTCTTGTGATTATAACTTTTAAAATTATTCTCTAGCAACTTTTGTATATTCAATACAGTATTGTTAACTATAATCACCATGCTGTACATTACATTTCTAGGGCTTATCTTATAACTGGAAGTTTGTACTTTTTAACTGCCTTCACCCAATGTCCCCATCCTCCACCCTCCGACTCTGGTGAATCTATTCTTTGTTTCTATGATTGTTTTTTTTAAAGATTCTAAGTATTTAAGTGATATATAATAGTTGTCTTTTTCTATCTGACTTATTTCACTTGGAATAGTGCCCTCAAGTTCCATCTATGTTGTCAAAAATGACATTATTTCCTCCTTTTTTATAGTGGAAGAATATTCCATTATATATATCCATCAGTGGACACTTAAGTTATTTTTATGTCTTGGTTATTGCGGTTATTATGAATTATGCTGTAATAAACAACTCAGTGGCAACTCCCACCCCAAAAATTCAATTAAAAATTGGCAAAAGACCTCAATAGACATTTTTCCAAAGAAGATATTCAAATGGCCAGCAAATATATGGGTGCTCAACATCACTAATCATCAAGGAAATGCAAATAGAAACCACAATGAGATACTGTTTCACACTTGTTAGAATGGTTATTATAAAAAAAAGAGAGAGAGAAATGCTGGCAAGACTACGGAGGAAAATGAACCCTTGTACATTGTTAGTAGAAATGTAAATTGGTACAGCCACTATGGAAAACACTGGCAACTCCTCAAAAAACTGATAGAACTACTATATGATCCAACAATTTCATTTCTGGGTATACCAGTATATCCTAACCTTTTTTAAATACGAAGTCTGTCCGGAAAATATCCAGTCATAAATGCCTCTGTTTTCCATAGTACATGACTTGGTACTTTCCGGACAGCCCTCACGTATTTCTGGTCTCCATCCGAGATTTAATATTGCCAACTGCCATACTTTTTATACATGTGTTCTTGCTGCTGAAAGTCACTTGATGTTTCTATAGTAATATACTTTATTTTGGGGAATAAGAAAATCAAACTACTGTCATTAGAATGTTGGGTAATAAGTAAATGGACTCTCTTTTAGCATCCGAGAGGTTTTCTAGAGTTAAAGTGCATGCAAACAAGTCAAAGGGATGTATTCTGACTTCTCAGAGAAAAATTTTAATTTAATTTGTTATCATTCCTTAATTAGGAAAATCACTAGAGAAATGATGTGCCAGTGTAGGAAATAATTTACCAAAATCTAGAAGAGAAAGTCATACAAACTTTTGAACTCAGAAAAATGTATCAGTGGGACTTGGAAAGAGCGTACAGTTCTTATCCGTAAACTTCTTAAAGACTATCTTCCACACCATAATCATGCATATAATACACATAACCTCATTAAAATTTTAGGACAATTAATGCTTCTGTATCTCTTCAAAAAGAAGAGCATGGGGTATCCCTTTGTGACTTTGTTTATGTCAAGCCCATGCTTGCTTTCTTTATCAACTGGGTAGAGAATTTCTTTCAAGAAACTCAGAAGGTGGTGCTAAATTGAGTCAGTCTGTGTCCATCAATGTTAATTCTACCAAATCTAAGAGATCAATAGAAGTGTTAGAAAATGGACCTAACCCCAGCCCCCTGGGACTTCATCCAGTTTCAAGAGTTTGAAATAGATGTGTAACACTCTATGTACTTAAGTCTCTCCTATCGTGTCATTGTTTGCCTGACTGAGCACTACTCAAGTCTCTTATTCTTTACTCATGATTAGCTCCACCCATGATGAGAATTCAGGTTTGTCTTGCTTGCTTGAAATGAGGTTAACAGAGTATTCAGTAACTCTTTATTGTAAATGTTCCTGCAAGAACCTGAGCCTTTAGAACCCCTTTCTAATGCCCCAGGGCAAATGTCTTCCTATAGGAGTTATTCAGATCTGTGCAGTGAGGACAGCACTTTTGCTATTTTGGTAGATGTACAAGAATAATTTTTTTTAAACAACGGCTTCTCCTTAAAAACACATTTTTATTTATTTATGTATGTGGGTAGCTCCTTTTAACCCACATATTCCAGCTTCAGTGAAGATCTTTCCATAAAGAGGGGTGTACTTCAATGGTTCTGAAGTCTGCAGGACTTCAAATCCCCAAATCTCAAAATGCTGGTGCAATATATACCACAACAAGTCATATATGTGCACACACACACAAACATAAACATACATATATCTTATATGACTTTAACAAGAAAAAGAACTCAATTTCAATTTCATAAAGGCATTCACAAAGGCTTCTTTAATTTAGTGGCCACCACAGAGCTAGAATTTTTCATTTAAGGCCAAATATTCTCCTCTATCAGCTATAAAATATCTTTTTCATATTGGTTATATCCTATGAAACTTAATATTCCAAGTCTGATGAACACCAGTCTTACGGTAATTTCCTTGCAAGAATGGGAGTGAATAATGTGGTCTTGGTTCATTTCAACAATCATTATTGCATCCTGATGTACAATGAGGTTTTGCACATTATGAAAAAATCCCAGATGAGAGCCCCCCCCCCACAAATATAACTCAAATATAAACAGGTCCAGCCTCACAGACAAACTGACTCTAGATACCTTGAGCCAGTATGTATCTCTACTTGAAATTTTCTGAAGGGAAGCTATGTAGGAGATCCCCACAATGCTTCACAAATAAAATGTCATCCAAATATTCACAAAACATCATCCTTCTCCCTTCATTTTCATGCTCACCCAAGTTGCTAAGACAAATAGAAATCTCTTTACCTCAGAATCTAGTCTCCAGCGCTTTCCACTGAATTTGCTCACCATCAGACTGCTTCTTCCTCCACTATCTTACAGAAGCATGTCTCAACTTTCTACCTCTGCCCACCAGGCATATAGTATCAATAAATATTTCTGTAGGGCAACAGGAGTAGGTAGGACCATGAACTCACATCTACAGTTTCTCTTATAATTAATATTCATTTGTAAAACAATCGGTGAAAAGAATTCTCCACTTTGTTCCTATTATCAGTTAGAGACAAAGATTTTTCAGTGATTTTTCTTGTTTTTCAAATTATATCCCATATAAATCATTCTTCATTCATTCATTCACAAGATATTTACAGAGCTTCTGCCAAATGCATACCTCAATGCTAGGCACTGAAGAAGGTAGATATAGTATAATAAAGTAAAAGATTTGATGTGTGGTCTGCATCCTTCAGGAACATCCTGCTGAAGTGAAGAAATGCTAATTGTAAGAATAATTGAAACTGGCAGTTCAGAGTATGAACATGACATAAAAATCAAGAAGTTGTCTGCTACTATAGTGTTCACTTAGGAAGTTCCTACGTGGCTAGCACCTTAACACCCTAACAACCTGTGCAAATTATTATTGTGCACTGAATTTCATTTCCAAATGTAGACTGGAAGAACAGTCCACTATGCACGGCAATTAAAGATACAAGGTTCACCCTTTTCCTATTTTAAGAAAGATCGGACCCCCCAAACCAGTATCTTCATAGTTGATGTTATTGTGAGACTGTAAAAAGCTGAGGGTGGGGGAAAAATCTTGTTGCCTGTCTGTGAATGTGACGAGCAGCTGTATGTTGTCTGGAGCTCTGCTAAAAGGGTTAAAAAATTAACCAATTAATGAAAAATTGGGAAATATCAACATTCTGTAGCTTTGTGGAAAGGTGTGAATGCCAATAAACAGCTACATAGTTGTTTTAGTGTTATTGTATGAAAAAGGTTTTGAGGTAAATCTCCCAACATGGCAACAAATATAAGAAATAAATTGCAAATAGTCACAGAGTGCCTTTAAATTCCTATAGCCTTTAAAGCTATCTAACCCTCTAAGCCGCCAGCTGATAACAGCACACATTTCATATCCACTGGTGACAAAATAAAAATGTGTTCTTGTGACTATCAGTATTGATTGATACATTTTGAAATAGTTGTGTTCCAGCACACTGTACTTCAGAAATACGCTTTATACTTGTTGTAAGTCTGTGAAATCAGTTCTTGTTTTATGATTTCTGCTTCTAGCTCTATGAGAACTTCTTGGCTAAATCTCCACTAAATGATGTATGACTGGTGTCCTTTTGCTTGAATTAAAGCCTCCAAATGTATTTTGTGTGATTTTATATCATTTTGAACTTCATAATGCAGGCTATGAATAATTCACTTTGGTTGAGTAAAAAGCATCTAAAGGTGAATAAGTGAATAACTAGAACGATGCATTTTAAAGATGGTCTCTGGGCACTTTAGATTCCTAAGCTGTCTTGTAGGTCAAAAATAAAGTGTAAAATGGTACACTAAGGTTTCAAAGGTTGTCATCCAGATCTCAAATATAAGCACAAAACAAGCATTAAAGCAAAGCAGTTAAACAGGAAGCAAAGACTCCAATTGAAAAGGTATGAAATAGTAAATGGAAAGTAATAAAAAGATGGTAAAATTCACTAATGATAATATGAAATTTTTTTATTGTTAAATTTATTGGGGTGACATTGATTAGCAAAAATTACATAGGTTCCACATGCACATTTCTACCTTACATCCTCTATGCATTGCTGAAAAAAATTTTTAAAAAGGCAATTTCCCTTAAACCAAGTAAGGACTGCTGTCCTGGTCACTGTATACACAGGAGGGCTGTCTAGAAAAAATCCAGCCATAAATGCCTCCATTTTTCATATTACATGGCTGGAGACTTTCTGGACATCTCTTGTAGAGTCACAAATAATCACAAAACAAAAAAAAATTTTAAGAGGACACCTAAGTGTCTCCATCGCTTTGAATTTTATTATTAAAAAATCTTATAAAATGTAATTGTTTTCAAAAATAAATCTAAAATTTTAGCTATTTTAAATATTTTTAGTGTCATTAAATAAATGCGTATTGTATACTGTCTTATTTTAGTAGATAATTTTGAATATATTAGGAGAAACTATTTTTGAAACATAAGAAAATTTTTTTAATTTTTCATTTCATAGCATTCATGTTTTTAGTGAAAATATTTTAAATTATTTAGATTTTTAAATGCAATTACATTTTTTAATCCTTTAGGTCACTTAACATAAAAAAATTATGTGGAAATTCAGTTTATAGCAACACAACTAGTAATTTTGCTGCTATAAAGAAAAGAATTCAGAGTTTCCCTGGTGGTGTAGTGGCTAGGCTTCAGCACTCTCAGTGCCGCAGTCTGGGTTCGATTCCCAGCCAGGGTGCTACCCCCGCCAAAAAAAAAAAAAAACAATTCATGTTTTATATAATTGATAAAAATAATTTAGGAATTGCTGTCTTTGTTTTATTCCTTATCTAAACATTGCTAAGTTATCCACATATTATGGTAATAATTAAATTTTATTAGCTTTGCTATGTTGTGACTTTTACTCTATGAAACCCAGAGCTTAACACAATTTTTTTGAATTTTAGCTTTAAAATATTAGGACACATAGCATGTTGCTTTCTATGTGTACTCTTGCCCAGGGCCTCACAAATGATAGAAAGGAATCTGCAAAAAGATAACATGTCTGTTTCTAAGAAATGGCGAGATTGTGGCATGCTTTTGAAAGAAACTGATAGTATCTTCTGGTCTGGCAATTTGGAAATATGTAATTTGTATTTAAATAAAAGTCATCTGAAGAAAAACTTTCAAAACAGTTAAGAAATTGGAAGGACATATGACAATATTCAGATTATAGTCAATTTTTATTTATAAAATCACTACCATTTTTTATTTTCTGTATATTCTTTTAGCTATTATTTTCTGTATTTTCTAGGTATTCTACAATAGTCATAAAGGATTTAATATAATGTGAACATAACTTAAATGTACTTCTAATACATTACAAATAGTTACATAAATTTAAGAATTTCAGTTTCCATGACCCTAATGGTCTTTAATTCAGTTATCGAAGCGAGATAGTTGAAACAAAAACAATACTTTAAACAGTGATTATGTCAAATTTATATTCTCTTTTCATTCATATTAACTGATCATAATGAGTATTTAAACACATGGAATACAGAAATTTTCTTAACTTTGTTTCCCTTCCCTCCTTTTCCGTCCTCTCCTCTCCTCTCTTTCTTTAAAATATACTAGTACATCTTCAACAAATTGATCACAACCCCATTCTTGACATTTTTAGGATAAAAATATGTATAAAATATATGTCATGTCTTAGTTACAACAGGAGTCTATTCAAGTAAAAGTACCTGGAGAAATAAGATATTAAAATTTGATTTTACAAATTTCTGAGACTTGGAATTATGTTAGATGTTACAAATATATTTTCAAAGATGTTTCTTTAGCTTTAAGATCAGACAATGTAAAGTTCAAGTTTTTCAGAAGCTTTCATTCTTAACCAAGGAGTTTTCGCCATCATTCAAAACAAGAGCTCAACGTATGCTACCAACAATACAGAATTTAACTAAACATTTGCCATTCCTATATAACCACAGATCTTTTGCAATCAAATATTTTCATATTTTTGTTCATGCTTTTCTTGGGTTATTTCTGCACACAATTAAAAATAAATTGTTAAAAAAGTAAGAAATGATAAAATTGGTTATCTAACGATGATGGCGATTATGGTGCCTACGCTGATATTTACCATGACAGTATGGAGGAAGAAATTAGAGGCCACCTGGTAACATTAGTGTATGTGTTTGGGTGGGATGATTGACCATCAATAACCAGAAAGCCAATGAAGGCAGATTAGCAAAGACTGCATAAGTAAGGAATTTGTATTTAGTTGGCATAGCTTCATGGACTATTAAAACTGAAAAGGAAAGAAATCCTAACCATTTAATTTTATATATACTGCTGGATTGTTTTATCATAACCAAAAGGAGATGCTTGTACAATATAGTAAATAAGGGAAATGCTGGGAAAATAAAGAAGAAAGGAAAATTTACATATAATTATGTCATCTAATTATTGTTAATATTTCAATCTAGATTTTTTCTTTCTCTCTGTGTATGATTGTTTTGTTTAAAAAAGGCCAAAATGTGTATATTTATGTCTACATATATCTATCTCTATGTATATAATTATGTTTATATTATTTTGAAACCTAATTCTTAATTAAATTTTTGTCATACAAACATTCTTGTAATGGATATTTACTACTCAACATTTCAGTTACAAGGCTGCTCTTGCCCTAATATAAATATTTGCAGCCAATGGTGATGATTATTGAATAAAGAGGTCTATACAATTTACTTTATGAAGTTAATAGGTCCTTAATCCTGAAACCAGAAAAGAACAACATAAACAATAATGAAAAATCATGGCAAAATTTCTTTATATGATATGTATGCATATAAAAATATTAGTAAATAAAATTGATAATCTGTAAAAATTTTTACCTATTAGGGTTTATCTAGGAAGGCAAAGAGAGTTCAGTATTTAAAAACCTATCACTGTGATCCAGTATATTAACACATGAGGCAGAAAAGCCAAATAATATTTTAATAGAAGAAAGAGAAACTTTTTATAACATTACCACATGTAAGTTAATGCACCTAGTGAACTAGAAACATGAAAATTTCCTTAGACCAATAAAAAGGTATTTAAACAATTAGAAAGGTAGTTGAAAGACTAGAGGTACTCTCATTAAACACAGGGATAAGTTCATATTGGTTCCATTACTGCTACAATCCATCATTTTTGTGGGTGTTCTATGTTAGATAATAACAGAACAAATAAAAATCAGTGTCTCTATGTACCAAATATTTGCCTATAAAATTAAAAAAAAGCAATGGAGACATTATTAGAATGAATCAATTGGTTCAGCAGGTGTGCTATATTCAAGATCAACTTTAAAAATCAGTATCATTTCTTAATATCAGCAATAACCAACCAGCATTTGTGGTAGGAAAATAAAACCCTTCACAGAAGCAATATAATTTTAAAATCCCCAGGGATTATGTTAACCTCAAGTCTATAACACTTTTAAAGAGAAAATTACATAAAATATTTGAAGTATATAAAAGAAGGATTGGATAAATGGAAAGATAGACAGTTTTCCTGGATAAAAAGGCATGCTATTTTTAAAATGTCAATTATCTCTTAACTTCTTCAAAATTCTATGTATACTCAATGATAATCCCAACAGAGTACTGGGACGAACAAAGTAAATTTATATGAGAGAGTTAAATTATGTGTTTAGCTATTTTTCAGTAAAAAATAAAAAAGGAAAATTCACGCTACAGATAGAAAGGGATTTATACAGCTACACAAATTGAAATAATATTTTATTTAATGAACCATTTAAAGAGAATTACGAGTCAAGAAACATACTCATGCATGTATGGACACTTGGTAGACGGCAGAGTTGGCATCATCAACATTGATAAACAAACACTACTCAATAAAGATGTTGGAAAACCTGGCTTTCCATTTAGGAATAAAAGGACATACATTTCTAGGTGGATTAAAAGGACATATATTCTATTTGGATAAAAGTTTTAAATAACTATTTAAAACAATTAGATAAAAAATATGAGAAAGTTTTTATAACCTTATATTAGGTAAGGTTTTATACACACACACACACACACACACACACATGCACATACAACCAAATATACCTGAAAAAAGAGAAAAAATATAGGTCATTATTTTAAGGATTAAAAAAAAAACAGACTACCAAACTGCATATTCATGTCTAAGTTCCTATGTCACACCTCTGCTCAAAACTCTCCAGTGTTTCCACAGTACCAGCTAGAGTACGACGACCTTTTGGCCCATTATTATGTGGCTCCCTGGTACTTTTCTCACTTTGTTTCCTACTGTTGTCCCTCCCACACTGTCCATTCCAGCCACACTGGTATCCACATCAGACCCATTCTGACCTCAGTGTCATTGCCCTTCATGTCCTCTCTGCTTCATGTCCTTCTCTCTCACTGCCTTCTGCCCAGATATCCACATGATTCATTTTTCCCTTACTTCTTTCAGATATTTGACTTTCATTTGTCCTTCATCGATGGCTTTTCTTGGCAACTGTGTTTAAAATCCCTCGGGACTATTGTAAATAATGCTAAAATGAACATGGATATGCAGATATCTCTTTAAGATACTGATTTCAATTCCTTTGGAAATACAGGAATGGGATGGCTGGATCACATACATGGTAGTTCCATTTTTAATTTTTTGAGGAACTTCTATACTGTTTTACATAGTGGCTGCACAATTGAGATTCCCACCAACAGTGTACAAGTGTTTACTTTTCTCCACATCTTTGCCAATATTCGCTATCTCTTGTCTTGATAATAGCCATCCTAGCAGGGCTAGGAGGAGGAGGAAATGGAGTTATGTAGGTGAAAAGGTACAAATGATTAGTTATAAGGTGAGTTCTGAGGATTTAATATACAGTATGGTGACTACAGTTAATAGCACTGTATTATGCACTTAAAAGTTGCTGAAAGTAGATCTCAAGCATTCTCATCATAAAAAAAAAGAGAGAATTAATGTTAATTATGTGAGGTGATGAATATGTTAATTTCTTGACCTTTGGAATCATTCTACAATGTACCAATGTATCAAATCAACATGTGGTACACCTTAAATATGTAACAATTATATTTGTCAAGTAGTTCTCAATAAAGTTAAAAATATAAAAAGTTAAATCCCTCCAACTCTCGCTACCATTTGCTATATTCTCTATAACAATTATCACAATCTGATATTTTCTCTATTTTTATCTTTTATCTTTTTACTTTCTTTATCCAAACCTCTGCAGCCTGTCACTGAACTATACGCTCCATGAGAACAGATGTTTTATATGTTGTTTATTTCTATGTGTCCAGCGCCAAAGATAGGGTCTGGCAGTGCCTCGACATATTTTTCAAATGAATGAATAAACAGGCATCGTTGGGGATATCTGGAAAGAAACGGGCAGGACATAGTAACTAGATAAAACTTTTTCTATAAGTTGATTGTCTTATTACATTAAAATATACACAGTAAACATGAGAAATTATAATTTGTGCTTTATTTTGTATAGTAGGAATATGGGCTTTTTATATTTTCCTTTACTTTTAAAATTTATCAAAATAAAAATGACAAAAAATGAGCTAAAAAGAACCATTACTAGAAGAATATTCACACACTTGAGAGTCTTAATCCATGTTGCCAAATTTTCAAAAATGGACATCACCTAGCATTTTAACATTCAAAAAGGACAGTGTAATAAATCTGTTTGATGAAATTTCATACAGCCATTAAGAAGTATATGCTGCTGTTAAGAATATCTAATGACATGGTAAAATGTTCAAGATAAAACCTTAAGGGAAAAAAGGTTATGAAATGGTGTACAGAGCCAGATCATAAGTTTGCTCCCGGTGTTAGTGTAGGTATGTGTGTATGTATAATACATAAGCAGTCAAGAAAAATATATAGCATTTTAACACGATTTCCCTCTATAAGATTATCAGAGGTAATTTCTGTGCTTTTTCCTACTTCCAAAATTCTTATTAAAAAGTTTCATAATCAAAATAAAAGATAAAAATCTCTCAGAAATAAATTTTACTCTGCTGTAGGTAAATGTTGTCTGTTAATAGGGCCATCGATATTTAGGAACATTTCTATTTTTGTTCCAATGGTTAACTTTATAATCATATTGCTTATATAATGATCTGTAGTCTATTTCTTTCTAAAAGTAGAGTAGGTGTATTCCCAGTTATGGACAACAATATCCTCTTGTGTCTTTTTCCTCCATTTTCTCCCTACTCTATATTATACCACCCTGTTTTAGGTATTTTTAAATACCACATCTTTTATGAAAACTAGCTCATTGAATGTTATAATATTTTTTAGCATGAAAATATAGATATGATGATCCTTACATAAGCACTAACAGTAGTAATTATCTGTCTCTATGCCAATGCTCCAAAGCTCTATGGTGCAAGACCTCCTCATGGTTCTCATATTTGTGACTGTGAGAATCAAGGCTCTAGAATTCCAGACAAACCATATCGTTTGTTATTATTATTGTTTTTATTAAATCATTCTTAATGCTTTACATTACAAATTAATGTATTGGTTAGGTGGCTGAAACTTAGCGGATTTTATATCAGTAAAAGTCCTGGAGGAAACAGAATCCACCTCATGTGGCTCAAGTCAAGAGACATTAGATAAAAGTCTCCTTATAGAGGTATGAAGAGATTTAAAGGCACAAGCAAGGGAGCGGGACGGCACTAACAGACTAGTAAGTGACAGAGGAAAGTTTTCATCATTCCACAGTCCGGAGCAGAAAGGGAAGGAAACAATGTTACTGGATCCCAGAGAGACCTAGGGCCAAAGAGAAGCCTGTCAGCCAGAGCTGTGGTTGTGGAGGACAAAGCTAGAAATGCAGCACCAAAGTCAGTTTGGAATATTTCAAAGAAATGTCCAGCATCTCTCTTGTCCCACTCTATGATCACTCCTTGAGATCCTGCCTCTCGTTGAGTGAAACCAGTGACGATGCAGCTGGGAAGGGAGCCTGAAAGATTCAGTGAGCTGAGCTCAGCCTCCCCAGCCACCCATCAGGGCAGAGGCAGCGTCTGCGCGGGTGTGTGATGGGTGATGGAGAGCAACTCGCACCGGCTACCACTTCGGCTGCTCCACAAAGGCAGCCGCCTTTCCGTCTGTCTGATGCCACCATTTCTCGCAGGCCCATCTCTAAACCAGACCCACAGATTTTTCCTCTTCTGTTACTTGGTCATAAGGAATTCTCCATGAAACCATACGTACTGGTTGAGAGTGAGGTAGAAAAAGCAGCAGGAATGAGCAGTAGAAAAAAGAAATCTCTTCTCGCACGCAGTTTCTGGCTGGTGCCTTCCATTAGCCAAATCCCACTAGAATCAGAGGGCTAAGTGGCCTAGATGTTGAAGTCTGCAGCCATCAATCAGCTTGACAGAAAGGAATGGGGATTTGTTGTGGCTGGAGGTGGGGGACAAGAGTACCTACTAACCTAGATCAAAAATATCACATTGCAGCACTATCGAAATCTCTCTTTGGCCACCTTCTTGTCATGGCCATCCTCTCTCATAAATATAACCTCGCTCATGTCATTCATCATAATCGTCCACTTGCTGTCCTGTGTAGTTTTACAACATAAGTAATCACTCTTAAACACTTCAGCTTACTTTCGTGTTTTCTTTTTGTGAAATTGTTATGGTAAGGGGTCTTTAGTTGAACAATGTTATATCTTTGAGATGTGTCTGTATTACTGCATGCAGCTCCCCTGATCCATTGTCACTGCTGTATAGATTTCTTGGTAACAATAGACAGTATTTTACCCCATATGACTCTTGATTTGAAATTTGGGTTAGCTGTGGTTTGGGTTTTATAAATAATATTAAGACCATTTTTTTTTTACATATCTCAGTGCATGGAAGAAGCAAATTTAAGCACTGAGCAGCCCCAAACCTCTAATTTAATAAAAACTTATTACTTATGTGATAAAGTCAGTTACTTTTTTGATAATTAAACTTGGCTGTGTCTTAGAAGGAAATATTTTCGCATCTGAAGTACATGTATTGTTGTTTTTCAGGTATTTTTGCCTCCCCTAATTCTCACATCTGTCAGATTTTCCCATTTATTTACACCTCTGCAGGGAGAATATTTTGTTTGTTTATTTTCCTTTGATTCTATCTTGGAGAATTATTGCAGTCATTGATAACATAATCAATGGTTTATATCAAAATGATATTTATATTTTGAGGAAAATTAAGTCGTTTTTATTTTCTTTAGATTCAAGTAGAGACCCTCAATTCCCAGCTTTGAGAACGAACCACATAAATGTCCCATAATGCATGAATGATATACAGTAATGTCAGAGGAGAGAACATTACTTTCTGACTTTCACACAAATTCTCCTGTGCCCTGTTGCTGGAGGGCTGAGAGCCCTTTAAACTTTGTAACCTACTTAGCATGGCTGTAAATGTCATTCTTATTCATAGCAACATTTAATGCTTTCCTGGATTTTGCTAAACTATTTACCACAATGATATATTGCAGAATTGAATTCCACAGCTTGATTGTGTGCTGCATAAAGAATCGTACTGTTCATCAGTCTAAAGTGGAATGTGATTCATTCTCATTGAGAGTCAGCTTGTTTCCATGAGATGCAGATGGGAGGAGAGAACACCTTATGTTTTCCGTAAAACATGCATTACTTTTATAACTTTTTCCTTATCATAGTTTACTTCTTGCCATTACTAAGTAAATCACACTAGAATGCCTCCCAGACATAATTTTTATATTTATTTTGGCCTTTTTTTTTAACGTGGCATTAACATTTGGCCTGATGTTAACTTGTCACATTTTACATAATCTTTGTTATAAATTGACTTTTGAGTTAAACTGATGCTCAAAAGAAATCTACAAACACTGCAAAGAAACAACATCAGTATTACACAGTTAGAAATAAATCAGAATTGAAAATGCAGAATTTTTAAGTTCAGTTCATACAAATGCTGCATGTTCTTTTCTTATATCTGCTAAAAAATTAGAGAATGCTTTCTTCCACCAGTTTAATTATAATACACTGAACATTTTATCTCATCAGAAAATATAATTACCATTGAAATAATTGCTTAGATATTTATTTTTACAGATGTGAAAATCAATGCAAATATGTTCATGTTAAGTCAGTGTAAATGATCTCATAGTAAGTGTTCTTTGCAAAGATGTTTAGAGTGAGCATTTCTGCCCATGAAAGTGTTTCAGGAGTGCTTTTATAATACCAACAGGAAAGGAATACAATTACTTTAGCTACCCAGAAAAATTGTTTGCAACAGTACTACTTTTGAATACTAATTGTAAAACCAATGGTTTATGCACATCCTAAAATACTTCCTATATATAATGCCCATAGAAAACAATTTTTGAAAGGATTTAAAATAAAACACAATTTATGAACAGTGTCCGCAATCGATATGGACACTCAAAGTTACAAAATGGTTATAAAATTAACTTGAATAATTGTTTTTTGCACATAAGTTTAGATGCTATTTAGTTTATTACTTTGTATGTAATCTTCTGTCAGATTCTTTTCACATATTTGTTCAGGCATGCTTGCCTTAATCTTTCTTATCATAAACGATTCTATGGCTATAAATCTAGAAGGCTGCTAGGTGAACTTTTCATAGCAAACATATTGCTTTTCATCCATTAAACAACGTAATTGCTCAAACAAATCAAATGTGTGTAAATTAATAATCGTATCAAGATCTCTAACCCCTCCAGACTGTAATGATATAGTAATTTAACAAGAATTGCTTTGTTCCTCTACAAGCCTGTCAGATCAAGGTTTTAATTATCTTCTCACCACCTCTAGGCCTTTTCATATTCAGACGGTATGTAAATTAATGCAGCCTCTCTTTTGAAAGAGTTAAAGAATAAGAATATCCGTAGAATATTTCTCTCTTACCTCTGTTAACCACATGTTTGCCTTCCCGTAGAATGTACTTCAAAGAGAAAATGTAGAAACTTAACTTTGGAGAGTCAGATGAGTAGGAAAAAATGTTTGCTTTCAACACAGTAAATACTAACAATCCAGTTACATGGTGATGGAAGGAGCACTGACTCTGGGTGGTGAGCACACAGTGCAACACATAGATGAGGTATTATAGAATGGTACACCTGGAACCTATATAATTTTACTAACTGATGTCACTCTAACAAATTTATTAATAAAAAAAATCAAAGTATAATTTTTAAAAAATCAGTTTAAAATTTTATTTATAAATTTTCCAAACAAAATTCTGCCTTCGTTAAAATAGATTACTTTGTCCAACCAATATTTTTTAAAGCACCTGCTCTATGTTGGCACTATTCTAAACTTGGGGTTATAACATTGAACTAAAGAGACAAAGCCCCTGACTTTGATTACATTTTACATGCTAGAGAGAGGGACAGAAAATAAATAATTAACAATATGATGTGTAATATATCAGTTAGCTGTGAGTGCTTTAAAGGAAGGGAAATGGGATCGTGTGAGGGAGTGAATGAAAGAGAAAATCTAAGGAAATCAGAGGAGGCTTTTCTTCTTACCTGAAAGTTGAGCAGCGATCTGTAGCAAGGGAGCAAAACATGGACACCTGTGGGAAGAACATTAGAGATGGTCAAAGCTGATTCCAAGATCGAGAGTCTGACAAATTAAAATGGTGGGATTACCCTTAACTGAGGTGAAAAAGACTGGAGGAGATGAACATTGGCAAGATCCAGAGTCTGATTTGGGCATGTTGCTTTGGAGGGGCCTATTACAGATTGAAAGGGAAATGTCATGTAGATAGTTTGATATTAGCTGAGTTCTAGTAAGAGATCTATATTGGATTATAAATTTGGCAGTTATCAACATATGGGTGGTATTTGAAACCACGAGGCTTAGTGTGATAATGAGACAATGGGGAAAGATTGAGAAGAAAGGAGGTCTGAGGGCTGAGCCCTGGAGCTTTCCATTTGTTGGAATCAAGGAGAGGAGGAGGATATAGCAGTAGAGACTGAGAGCCTTGGTGTGACCAGAGGGAAACCAAGAAAAAGTGTTGTACTGGAAGCCAGATGAAAAAAATGTTTGAGTTAAGAAAGTGAACAATTGTATCAGATGTTATTAACTGTTCAAATACAATAAAGATTGTGAATTGACCATTAAAACTTGTGAAGTGGAGGCCATGACAGAATGTCACTGAACCTGTTTTAGTTGTTTGGATAAAATCTTGATTGGAGTGGGTTCAAGAAAGGACAACAGAAAATAATTGGAGACAGTGTAGAAATAACTTTGTTGAGGATTTTAATGTAAAGAGGGGTAAAGAAATGGAGAGGAAGTTGTGGAAGGATGTGAAGTTGAAGGGGTTTTATTTGGTGAAGGAGATAGTACAGCCTTGTCATGTGCTGGTAAGATAAATCCATGAGACAGGGAACCTCAAGAAAGAGAGTTATGTCTTTGAGTAGGCAAGGGAGAATGGGACCCAGTTCACAAGTGTAAGAGTAATCCTTGGATAGCATCAGTAATCAGTGTTTTATAGCAATAGGAGGGAAGGGAAAGGATATAGATCCAGATGAAAGTAGATTGGTAGATGTGGTGGTAAGAGTCTCTAAACAGTTATATTTTATTTCATCAGGAAATAAGAAAGGCCATGAATTCCAAGTAAATAAAGAAAAAGAAATATTCCTATTTTGGGGGTTCCCTGGTAGTGTAGTGGCTAGTCTTCGGCACTCTTGACGCCACAGCCTGGGTTCGATCCCCAACCAGGGAACCACTCAAAAAAAAAAAAAGAATTAAAAGAAATATTTATATTTTGTAAAAAGAGAGGAAGGCATGAAACAGTTATTTAAGAAAGTAGGAGAACTAATGCCTTAAGGAACTATGGTATGATTCCATTAGGACTCATGCATTTTCAATGAGATCCTGTTAGTACCTTTATGTGTTTTTCCACCCAGGTTTAACTGCTTAGGTGCAAATATGAAATAGGCAGAGAATTATATTTAGCTCTGGTTGGAGTTTTGTCAGGCAAGTAAAATGAAGAGAGGGGGGACAAGGAAATGAAAGTGTATGTGAGTGCAACTATGCTGTGTAAGGTTGAAAGTTTTGGTTGAGGGGTTGAAAGATAGGGAAAACATGAAGGCCAATTGATTGGTGGTCCCATACAGCTGAATAATATTAAAAGTCAGATTATAAAATGGAAGGAATTGGGAAGAAATAAGGCAGTGATCAGAGTGGACGTATGGAAATGAGATTATGGAGTGAGTACAGGTATCAGTTATATCAGAATGAGAGAGAGAGTGAGAATGAATGGCCTTCTTGACCTTAATATTTGAGCCAGGAGATGGTTGGATCATGGTTCAGCATTGGATTCATTGGTACAAAGACCTCTTGTTCCAGGCACCACAAGACTCCACAAGACAGTGCCAATTCTTTCTGCTTTTCAATTCTGCCTATGTTGTCACTTTCTCAGGAAAACTGGAGTGGGGAGAATTGCTAGGCTGAGTGAACTATCATTGCATTTTTGAGTCTTTCAGACTTCATTCCTGCCTGCACAAATAGCTTGATAGCCAAACCCAGCATTTGCCCTCAACTAGCATCCTTGGCTCACTGTTATCTGAAGAAGAGCTTCTTTCTCTGGAAATCAGCTCATTTAGGCTTCAGTGCCTCCAACTACTCTTTGACAGTCTTTCAGAAAAGTATAGGTTCTATTTTATCTGGATTTATCTTGATGTACTATGGGAGCAAAGATATTCTGCATCATTTTACATCCTATACAGAATGGAATTCATTATCCATCTTTTCAACTTCTTGATGCATGCTTCACTATGATCAGAATCTCTTACGATGAGCTTAATCAATGCCTGATTGAAGAAAACCAAAGGAATCTTCTTTTTCTTCTAAATGATCATGATCACTCTTCTTCCCCTGTGCCTCCATAGTGTTCGGTTTGTTTTGGGGTAAATATCACATTCTGTCTTATTATTACTCCTCCTGTATTACTCCATGTAGAACACCCTCCTAACAACCTTGCCTCACAATTTGGTCTTCAACAATACACTTGTTTGGATCCAGAACTGATCACCTCATCTCTTGGTGTACCTGACATCATCTTTGGCAGTAATAATCAGATTTCTAGATTCTTCATCATCATGTTTTTCATCTGAATGCATTCATGTTTGTTTATAGTTCTATAATCTGGCATCTACAGCTGGAAAAATCCCTCCATGTTCAAGAATCATGTAATCATATTTCATCTCTTTACCTGGTCACCCCAATTTATGATGTCTAACTTTCTTAAGTTTAAATTGCAATGGGAGATTTTGGTTTGGTTTCATATTGAGTGTCTAGCCAAATAAAACATTTGGGTCATCTTATTGTGAAAAAGAAACAAGTTGAACAAAACATCAAGATTTTATCCTTATTGCAATTTACTTTGTTGTTACAGACCATAATTAATCTATCGTATCCTATTATTATGAATTTTCATCTAATATATTAGGTATTGACTCACATTTTTAAAAATTGAAAATGTTCTTAAGCATATTTTATATGCTTTACTTTGAGACTTCATTCTTTCTCCCTCATTTGTCTCTGTCCCTTTAGCACAAGTAAGCAAAGAAGATATTTTAAAATACTGTGTTCATGTTGGTACATCTCATAAAAGTATGATTGATTAGCAAGTTTATAGGTCTGTTTTGGTCCTTTTAAAAATTGAAGACTATTAATATCCCTTCATAAAATATTGTACAAGCAAGCACCATCATTTAGCACATGTGTTCTACACTCACAGACTAGGGACTAAGTGGGCGTAACTGCTTGTCGTATTATGGCAAGAAGTCAGAAGTCAGTAAGAAAACATGTAGGCTAGGTTATCATTATGACATTGTATGGCATATCATTTTAGTCATAATTATGAGTTATGGGTGCTTTGTATCTGGCTTTGAAATAGGCCTAAATATTTAAATTAAAAATGCCTTCTTATGATACAATATTACAGCTTGGATCAAGTGACCAAATAAAAGTACAAATTTAATTTTAGATTTGATGTGCAAAGCAAGATAAATTTGATGATTTAGAAATTGTTAGCAAATAATAACAGTAACTGGTAATTAGACTTTATCATTTTCTTTACAAAGAAATATTTGAATGTCTCATAAAAGAACAACATACATTTCAAAATTTTCGACCAAAAAATAATAATTTTATTTGGTTTAGAAACTTATTTATTGACATAGTTAAACCAGTATCTAATCAAAGAATATGTTCATTTACTAACCATTAATATATGTGTATACCTACAGATGCATATGTATTCTTACTATTCTTTCAACATTCTGAATAAGTTAATTTAAAGAATATATTGAAATTTAAAGATAAACTATGAAATGACTGATACAATGGGCAATGTCTTATCTATATGAATTTTATTTTTTGAGATTGGGTAACAGAAATAAAACCTAGAAATAAAGGTAAATTATGGAGTTAAAATGGTAAGCTGCAATTGTCAATCACTATGCCAATTTTATAAGTTATGTACATCAAAACAACCCATATTTTATTGCCTGATTTTGTAATAATAAAATATTATAGATGTGAACTTTTAAGATGCATTGATAATTTAAAAAATGATTGTTTTAAACATTACGGATAAGCATGAGATTTCATTACACTAAAAGAACTTTGAAACTATTTCTTCTCTATTTTCCTTCCTCCCTTTGACAAATCTAGGCCTAAGCTTGGTATTTCAATTGCACTTTGTTTATTATAGAAACCAGTTTAAGTTATTTGTTATGCTCAGTAACGCCTGCATCAAACTGAGCACCAAATATGAGCCATACTTTTTGTGAATAAATGTTAAAACCACATTACCCATTTTTATCTCTAACAATTAATTATTAAACCATTAACATTTTTTGTGGCAATGTGCACATTAGTCTGCATTATGAAATTCATAACTTATGTTGATTGATATTTTCTTTCCATTTAAACTCTTGTTTACTTCAGGACAGGGGACATGTTAACATTTTAATCAGATACAGTTGAAAGGCCACTAATTTAAATGCTACAAGAACAAGACACTGGTTTCAACTTCACCACAGTATAATGCTTAGCTTCTTAACTTCTCTGAGCCTTAGTTTTTTTTAATAAACTATCAAAAGAGAAATAGAATCCATGCAATGATTGAATACGATAATACCTATACAAGAACTTCCTAGCTCTAAAGTATCATGAAAAATGTCGTTTGATTATTATGTTTTTAATAGCAGTTTCTAAAAGGAAAGAGAAAGGGAAGGTGGGAGAGAGAAAGAAGGAGAAGGGGACAGAGAGAGGGAGAGGGAGAGAGAGAGAGAGACCTAGTCTCTTATTTTTATAACATTAGAGAGTTTCATAATCGTCTAAGTCACTACTCTAAACAGTTCACTAAATGGAGAAAAGGAAGGTTAGGGGTAGACTGAAAATGTGGGGGTGTTTGGTTGTCATAGTATCTGGAGTGTGCTACTATGTTTACAGGGGTGGGTAGCTGGGAGGCTAAGCATTTGGCAGCCTGCAGGACAGTATCACGCAAGAGAATTGTCCTACTCAAAATGCCAATAGCTCAACCAAGACAATATTTTTGAAAAGCATTGTTTTTCATATTTGAGATAAATAAGTTGAATCATATACCAGTACCTGTATTGTTAAATTCTGGATCCAAAATCAACATTCATAATAAACCAAGTATAGTCCTACTCATATGCTGATGTGATAAAATATTTTATGAAATCTACCGTAACCTATGAAGTTATATATGTATGTAATGTAAAAGCTTTTCTAAACATTTCCTAATTAGTTTTTGATGATGTTATATAGACCTAACTTTATAATTTGAATTATTTCTATTTTATGTTAATCTTTGGTATACTGTAGGAATATTGTAACATCAAAGCATATATAGTTCTGGGACAAAATGTACTTTATTAGAAATAAAACTTGGCACTTAAAGAAAGAAAAATAATGAATATTTTCATATTATTTTGCCCTTGGCAATTGGAAGATTTAATCTAATAATAAGAAAGAATATTATTTCTCCCCCAATATTATTTGAGGGAACTTCTAAACATAGTGGGGTGACTTCAGTGACTTGTCTTCATACTGGAAGGATGTCTTTGCAAGTAGAAATGAATCCCTCCTCTCTTCAAATTAAAAAGTACCTTCCACTGCCAAGTGTTGAAATCAATGTATTTGCTATATACCATCCAATTGTTCATGCTCCCTTTGCATTTGGACAGTGCTAAGATGTCTTCCAAATAACTTTATGGGGATGGTGTTCAGCTTTTTTGATTCTTCAGATATACAAGGGGTGTCAGGAAAAAAAAAACAGCCATTAATGCCTCTGTTTTTCATATTACATGGCTGGATACTTTCTGGACAGCCCTTGTAAATTGTCTTTAATCCTCCTTCTTGTGAGTCCCGCCCCCTGTGCTATAAGCAGGTAAAGATCTATACATACCATTTCATTAAGCTTTGTGTGGTCTGGAGAGAAAATATTTTGAAAAATTTTGGCTAAAGTTGTACTTCTCTAGTTCCTAATAAAATTCCTAAAATTTTCATAAAATTTCAATAATAGGGCCTTACAGTTTTCAATGTTTTTATTGAAAACCACTAGATTAATTAGTTTTCTTCTTGGATTCCAGTAATGGTTTAGGATTTGTTCTACCAGTTGCCTTAGAGACAGATACTGATGTTTTTTATTTGTTTACATGATATTTAGAAATCTAAATCATTCTCAGTCTGTATAAATGGGAATCACTGGTTCCAGTTCTCCAGAAGCTGGAGGTGGGGTGGGATGAGGAGTATATTCAATAAGCTCCTCTTCCCCACCCTCACTTAATCCCTCAGATTAGTTTATACACATGCTTTTGTGGGTGAGTTGCTCTTTCAGGGGGTATAAAATAATACGTACTTCTCTTACTGCCTTTTTCTACTGGTAGTAAGCACTACTGAAGTTGCTTTGGTAATGAAATAGTTTGTGTTTCTCAGATTGTTCCAGAGCACATAAAGGCCTGCTTTCTAGTTATATGAAGAAGGGCACTGAGGGTGGATGAATGGGAAAAGCGGGTAGACTTCATATTGTCAAGATTCAATCACTGCCCTAATACCATTTCATGAGGGTAGGAGTTTCAAGCTACTACTTTCTTTCATCTGTGGTTTTGAACACAGAGAAAAAGCAATACATGTAAGTCCTTTTGGGAAAGTCGTTTTGTCAACCTAATAACTAGCTTCTTGTTATATTATATATTCTTTTTCATCTTCAATTTTGGATTCCTAAGTGAAAGTTTCCAACAGTATTGTACACTCTAACAAAGTGAAAATATTCTGAATCATTTATATGTACATTTTTAAAACTACAACATTTCAACTTGTATTTGATAGTATACAAATAAATTGAATTGAAAGTATAGAAGAGAAATATACCAAAAGTGATACTAAATGTTTAGGATGGAGAGTGTATTGGAAACCACCCCACGGGCTTCCTTATTCTTTTCTTCAAAAGCTAACTCAAACATTCTCTTTACGATTTTACTTTCATTGCTGCTACATTACAAACCACTGCACCTTGCATTTCACTTCTTCTATTTTTCTCTAAAATAAAATCAATAAACACAGTAAAAAGACACTTCTTGTGTGATACTTATATTGACAATTTTCCAAAGATTTTATTAGTGAGTACTATCTATTTCTTTAAATATAACGATATATCTCACTATAAGAAAGATATGTGAAATATGGATTATTATTGAAAATCCGTCATAAATATTTTGGTAACAGTATATTAAAAAGGCTTTCGTTTTTCTGTTGGGAAGGCATTTTTAAAGGTTTAATTCAGGGTTTTATGATGTGGAGATAAGTGCATGTTGGTCTCTATGCAATATAATTATGTACTCAAAATCTGACAGTTAAGTTTGCGAACTTGCCACCGTGCGCTTATGTTGGCAGCACTGTACAAACAACTCTGTAAGGTGTCATAACCTTGGCAATGACAGCTTTGATGGCCATTCCAGAAAAAGAATTCCAAAACTGCTTTGAAGGGTGGACTAGGCTCTGGGTCAGGTATAGCTTCCCAAGGGGAGGACTTGGAAGGTGACTGTAGTTATATTCAGCAATGAGGTATGTAGCACTTTTTCTAGGATGAGTTAATGAAATTAATTGTCCAACCTCGTAGGTTTCAAGTGCACACTTCTGTCATACATCATCTATATATTGCAGTGTGTGCTGACCACTGAGAGTCAATTCCCCTTTCATCACCATATATTTGATCTCCTTTACCCTCTTCTATCACCCCCTTCCTCCTTCTCTGGTAACTACTGGACTATTGTCTGTGTTTTTTAGTTTATGTTTCTTTGTTTGTCTTATTCATTTGTTGTTTTCAGTTTTATATCCCACATATGAGCGAAGTCATATGGTTCTTGGTTTTTTTCTGTCTGGCTTAGCATGATAATCTCAAGATCCATCCATGTTGTCTCAAATGGCAATATTTCATCTTTTCTTATGGCTGAATAATATTCCATTGTGTATATGTACCACAGCTTCTGTATCCAGACACTTTAGTTGTTTCCATGACTTTGGCCACTGTGAATAATGCTTCAGTGAACACAGAAATACATATGTCTTTATGGATAGATGTTTTCAGATTTTTAAATATTTTTATTGTTAAATTTATTGGAGTGACATTGGTTAGTAAACATTACATAGGATCCAGGTGTGCAGTTCCACAACACATCATCTGTGTGTCGTGTTATGTGAAGTATTTTCAGATTTGAATTGTAGCTGACTTCCTTTGGCATTTTTCCACAAAGAGGGAATGTGCTGGTCTGGCTCACCTGACTCTCCAATCAAGTTGATAGTTGTGTTTTTCATTGTAAATTAATAGATTGGCATTCCAGTTTATTCTGAAATATCCTGGGAGTTGCTTAGCGTGGGCCAACAGGCCTAAATTTCATCAACACTAAAGCACCGAAAACATTGAGTTTCTAGACCTGGATCATGGTAACTGCATTAAGCAATTTCCACTGGGTGAGAGCCCTTACCAGCCAGCTTTCACTGTTAATACACTTATATATAAGAACATCACTCATCGCTTTTCACATATCTTTGAGATAATATCCATAGGTGAGATATAAGAGATGGCTTGAGTTTAATCTTACATTAAAAAAAAAAATCACTATTTTCCAATAAGGGACAGTGTTTTACTTTAGATAAAGGCACTTTGAATAGGCTTACTGTATGTATCTTCAGTAGAACCAGGAATCAGACATAATTGCTATTCCCCAGGAAGAATTTCAAAAAAACTCATACTTGATGCGTTATGACTTTTTTTAAAGTTTTGTTTTTCTTTCCTGTATTTTTGAACTTGGCTGGTTTGAGGTAAATTTTAAAATTTTATTTTGAGAAATAAACCTGCAGTTATTTGTGCTGAGACAAAATTCACTCAGGTTTTCCAGCACTGGGGATAATCCAGGAGGTAAACAGAGTAAAATAATATTTTCCTTGTCAAACCATCACTACAAAAGACTTAAGATAAACACTAGGCAGCACTTTCCAGTGCACAAATACTTATAATAAATATTGTGACAGATTTCCCTTAGTACAGCCTGATAGATAAAAGAAGACAAATATTATTTGCATTCTAGAAGTAAGGAAACAGGCCCAGAGTGGTTCCATCACTTGCTCAAGTTCACACAGCCAGTTAAGATCCAGGTTGAACTGTGTCTATGTTTGTGAAGGAAGAAACTACAGATCAACAGTGCAGATGCATTGTAAATTGCTGTTACATCGTGCTGTGTTACACTAATGTGTCATCAAATTACTTTTACTGTACAAATGGATTTATTAATGAAGAAGGTGAATTATCACTAGAATACTTGTAGTTTTCTTGTTTTACTGAACATGTGGCAATTTTGTGTACTGTTTTATCTCCGTCTCCCAGAATTTGTTCCAATAAACTGAAGGTGCTTTGTTGTGTCATCAGAATAAATACATTAAGGCACATTCCAATGCTTTGGAGCCAAAAATCATGCAACTTGACAAACATTACAGGGTTGTCGTACTGCTTATGTGGAAGCTCAGGGCTCCAAGATGAAATTGTTAGAAACTGTTATAAAGAAATAAGATTGTCTATTTAGTATTTTGATTTTGGTGTTTCCCAGTGTTCCGGGATGAGCTAAGCTTAGAAATCCAAGTTCTTGGAGAAATACTGAGAGTTGTAACAATCTAACCCTCTGCATTAACCCCAGACAGAGGTCACAGTCACAACCACAGCCACTTAGGCAGAATACTCAAAGATATTGTACTCTCAGGTTAAAGGAGTACTGAGGGGCATACAGAAAAGGTGGTGATGTGAACAGAGGGAATTGTGTTTCTTGTCGTAGTTATCTATATTGTTACATAACAAATCATTACAAAACTAGTGGTTGCTAAAATAATTTATCATTATCTCTTACAATATTATAGATCAAGGCAGGGCTTGGTGAGATAATTTTTTTGTTCCATGTGGCACTGACATGGGCAATCCATGGTACTTAGCTGGTGGTTGGACTGACCTGGAGGATCCAACGTGGCTTTACATGCCTACCAACTTGGTAGGGAGCACTGAAAGGCTGGGCTCAGCTGTGTCTCTCTCCCTATCAGTGTTGTTTCTTCATGAGTTCTCTCCAACAAGATAGTGGGGTTCTCACTTGGCATCTGTGGGCTCCAAGAGGATAGAAGTGGTAACTGCTAGTCCTCCAAAAGGTTAGGCCTGTGTTATGGATTGAAAGCTTGAATTCCCCTCCAAATTCCTATGTTGAAAGCCCAATCCCCAGTGAAATGATATTTGGAAGGGGGGCCTTGAGGAAGTAATTAGGTTAGATTAGGTCATAAGAGTAGGGCCCTTATGATGGAATTAATACCCTTAAAAGTGAGGAAGACAGGTTCCCTGGTGGTGTAGTGGCTAGGCTTTGGCGCTCTCAACGCCACAGCCTGGGTTCAATTCCCAGCCAGGGAGCTACCCCCACGCCAACAAAAAAAAAAAAATGAGGAAGAGCTCTCTCTCTCTCCCCCACCGTGTGAGAATACAGTGAAAAGGTGACTGTCTACAGGTCAGGAAGAGGGTCCTCCCGAGAACTGACTCTGCTGACACCTTGATCTTGGAATGCCCAGACTTCACAACTGTGAGAAATAAATGTTTGTTGTTTAAGCCACCCAGTGTATATAGTGTTTTTTATAGCAACCTGAATTGAGTAAGACAGCCTTAAACAGGGCATAATAATACTTCCATATTCGACTGGTCAAAGCAGTCACAGGCCAGGCCAGATTTAAGGGGGTGGGGGGATTTGACCTCCCCGTAAAAAGTTCAACAGAAAACTGTTCCCATCTTCAATTTACCGTACTTCTCTTTGGTAGAGATCGCTCAATCCCTAAAGTTAGCCCTATCACTTCGAGTCATGATGTCAGAATCCTTCACAAAGCCAGAATTCTTGAGGATGGCTCTCTCACCAAAGACTTCAGAGCTCTAGCACTGACTATAAAGCCTTAGGTACACCCTGGTTAAACAATAACTGCACCATACCCAAATAAGTTGGCCCTTGAACAACATGGGTTCGAACCGTACAGGTCTACTTATACATGGATCTTTTAAAAAATAAATACTGTAATGTATTTTCTCTTTCTTATGATTTTCTTAATAACATTTTCTTTTCTTTAGCTAACTTTTTTGTCAGAATACTGTGTAGAACACATATGTATAATACAAAATATGTATTAATTGACTATGTTATTGGTCACTCTTCTGGTCAACAGCTCTAGTTGTTCTGAGGGGAGTTGACCTATGACATGGGGAGTGGTTAATTATTCAGCTTTTTCCTGGGAATCTTGGGAGGTGAAGATTCAATCTTACTTGTAAAAATATGTGGGAGAGACTGGAAAGGATCCAGAGATGATCAACTGAATACATGAAAGGTTAGGAATTATTTCTCTGAACAAAAATGAGAAACTTCCGACTGTTGAGCCACAACAAAGGAAGCTATCCAAGTTTAATAGATGTCTTTAAGTGTGTGAGAGGATATTCTCAGAAGGAAATTAAGCAGTTGCTTAATTAGAAAGTGTGGAAGCAAGAGGAAATGACGTATTAACATAGATAAAACAGGGTAGGATCTTTCTGTCTATTAGTTAAAGAGCTTGAAATCAGATGGTTTAAAAGTGAAAGAGGCTTTACTGGTTTTTGGACGTAGTATATTATTATTGAACTCCACCGTGGTAAATTTATAAAAAATAATAAACCAAGTAGCAGGATGAAAGAAGGGGGAGGAAAATACACACAAACGTGATATGGCCCTTGACATTAAGTTGCTAATAGTCTATTTGGGAAGACAATGAATGTGTGTTAAATGAGTAAGTAAAGGTAACAGAGAAAATTTATAAATGTATCATGAGCCCTCTGTGAAGAGCTGCCCTGAATGGGTTACCCCAGCCCCATATGTATTTCCCTCAATGGAACATTCATTCCGTCTTCCTTTTGGTGGCTTCAGAGGCGTCCCTTGCCTTTGATTGTAGGAAGAGTTATGGAAAGGGGGAAAAGGGAGAGAGTTTCTCTTGAATTCTTCACAGATGCTCTCCATTAATTTACTGAACTGCAAAACACCCATGGGCGAGACGAGAACTGCAGCGGCCAGGCGCTGTTAGTCATTACAGCAGCTAACAAACGGATCAATAAGAAGAAATAGGGATAGAAATAGTCAATGGGAATTCCTCCTCCCAACCTTCTGAACCTTCAAAATGAAGGAGCCCCAAACGTGTCCTTACTCAAGGCCAGTCTCTTTCTCTTACTCTTCACACATGCTGGCTTGCATCCTGTTTCCAAGCATTTAAATCATGGACGTGTCCACCTACCTTTCCCCTGGCTTCTCTCTTAGCCCCTCCCCTACAGGACACACTTGAACCACCAGCCCAAAACCTGTGCTAGGGAAATCAAAGCCTTTTTAGAGGTAGAGAAGACAACAAAGCTCTTCTCTGCCTTCAAATTCTGTTTCCACTACCAAGCTTCCAGAGGTTCAGTGGGGTGTGTCACGGAAGGGGAGCTTCCCCACAGAAACAGCAAGAGCTACAAGTTATTTAGTGGTTTCTGTGTACAAAGTACTTTATATGCGAGGACTGTCCGGAAAGTATCCAGCCATGTAATATGAAAAATAAAGGCATTTAGGGTTGAATGTTTTCCAGACAGCCCTCATATATTTAAATTGTGAAGCATAAGAAAATTGCCAATTTTTTAAGTTCCAAAAAATTGAGTCACGACCATTTTTACATGGCTTAACCTAAAGTATTATATTATGCTTTAATCTTCATATTAACTCTCAGAAGAACATATTATTTACTTTTTTATACATAACACATTTAATAAAACTAAGGCCCTGAGGGTTTAGATAACCTACTGAGCATCACGTGGGTTGTAAGAAAAGGAATCAATATATTAAAAGAATTTTATTCAATTCCAAAATCTCATCTACTATCATTATATCTTATGTCCTGTTGATATCCATTGGTATTTTATGTCAAGGATATTTTATTTTGCATACTTTTGGAAAGGCTTCCTCCTATCTTGAACATAATTCCTGAACAATTTTTTAATTAGAGATTCTTAGTGGAGTTAAACATTTAGTTTCTAAGCAGCCTTTGTGAATGTAACCTTCTGAAGTCAGACACTGCCTTATACAAAGAAGTATGGGGATCCTGCCAAATGAGTCCAAACAATAATAAAGTCAATGAAAGACAGAAAAAAATACTGGCTGCGGATACTGATAACTTGGATTTCTGCCTGATGTAGAATATATCATTATGGAATAGAGATGTAGCCTGTCTGCTGGGACTCAGAGCAAGTTATCCGTTCATTTGGTCAAAATCGTGTCTGTAGGTGGTGGCTCTCTGGCATTCAGAAAGAAGGGAGAGAGATCCAAACTACAGGCAACAGAAACAGATTTCAAAGAGATCTGAGAGCAATGAGCAGGGGCCCATACAAGTATATCTAGTTCTTAATATAAAAGAACATGTAATTGGGATTGATGGTGGTGAGGGAGCTGTTCTAACAGTGGGCAGTGTGTGGAAGTCCAGTTAGATGTAATTTCATTAGGATAGGGCAATGTCCTTTTCGTCTTTCAATCCCTAGCACAATGGCTTGTTCATAATAGGTGCTTAATACATGTATGATGAACTGAATTGGTTTCTAGGCAGCAAACTGTTCGTGACAGCAGAGGTTAAACAGTAACTACCCTGTACATACATTTTAAGTTCCAGAGACCTGGGGAGATGCAAAAGAGAAGACAGAAGAATTAGGAACTGAGTGCCAACCAGTCCATGCATCTGGTACTTGCTCCACATACCTCTTAATTGAATTAAAACATCATGAGGACAAAGAAATAGAAAATCCAGTTTCTGCCTGTTATAACTGAATTTCAGTTAAAGTTACAGGGCTGGCTAAAGAGAAAAATAGATTGATTTGTAGTATCAGGACTCAAAAAGAACGACTTACTTATTTAGATAATTTAGTATTTCAAATTATTTCTTTAAAGGCAAGACTTTGATTCATGTCATGGTTTAAGGCCAAATTACGGTTCTCAAAAACCTTGTGGGGGCAGAAGTAAACAAGATCTGGTAAAACCTTTGAAGTTTGACTTGAAGGAGAGTTTTAGGGAAAGAAAATCTTCTATAGCTGAGAAAAGCAAAAAACAAAAAACAAAAAAACAAAAACAAAGAAAACGAGCAAGACTGATTCTTTTAGGGATTTTACTATTCATTCCTTCTTATGACATAAACTGTAGTTTCAAAGAAAGTTGTCTAAGTTATACCTGGTTTCATATATGTGTGCCTCATATATGTGAGAGTTGTTCATGAAAATAACCGTGGTTTGGTAAATAAAAGCAGGGGTTTTTTCCATAACTAAATATATATTCCTGAGTTCTCTGGATGTCCTATTGATAGAAGAGATATAAACTAATAGTTTCTACTACCAAGGCTATCATCTAGTGCTAGAACAAGCAAACTCAGATATGACAACAGGGAAAAAGAATGCAGGACTGATCATTTGACAATATTTCAGTATCTCATACAAGGCCGATCCTTTGTCTCTACACTTATTTTTCTTAAGGGAGTAATTCTTCTCATTTAAGCTGTGCCCCATCTTTTATCTCAACATAGAGGCAAAAGAAAGAACAGGAAGTCACAAGATTTCACTGAACAGAAGTCACCTCTCTTCAAGATTTGCTGGGTTTGAAAAGGCTTTTAAAGAAAGTGTGCCCCCAAATTACTCGTTGTATGGACAGCTGTGTTCCTACACTGGAAATTTTACCATTCTGTTCCTTGGCAACAATTTTGTTTCAGCCTTTTAGGATGAGAAGTAACCCTGTTATTGTGGTAGCTGAGATGAGCCCATGAACCCATTTCCAGTCTTTTCCTTATCCTCTGTGATAAATTGTATATGGAAGAGGAAAAATCAAATGACCTCCCAGGTATCCTGATATAGCCTAGAAGCCCATGTTGTATATGTGTCTGCCTCTGTGT
The DNA here is from genome assembly GCA_004026885.1 of Lyroderma lyra. Lineage (NCBI taxonomy): Eukaryota > Metazoa > Chordata > Mammalia > Chiroptera > Megadermatidae > Lyroderma > Lyroderma lyra. The sequence continues at coordinate 44,350 of PVJL010005104.1, forward strand.
GTGTGTGTGTGTGTGTGCGCGCGCGCACATGTGCGTGCACACTTCAATTGTGACAAGAACTTACCCATTCTTTTCCATGTTTAAAATTCACTCTCATTTGCCTTTCATTTTAACTCACTGGAATTCACATCTTTTAGACAATATACAGACACATCAAATTAAAGTGTTTAAAGCACAGACCAGTATAAATTACCTAGAATAAAAGACAGCCACTGGACTCTCTTTTGTTAAATAAACATACAAGCTGTTAAAATACAGAAGCCATTAGAAAAAATCAAATGAAATGTCTACTTGTTGAGAAAAAAATAAAATACTTATTATATGAGAAAGTCATTGCCTAGAAAGCAATATATAAATGCGTATTAAAAGAATTTGTTTTTCACTTCTATAAGCATATTTGAAACTATTTTGTATTAAGTCTAAATGGGTAGTATACCTGCCACTTAAGGTAGAAATTCTAATATGATTTGCCTTTCATAAGTAAATTTCTTTCTCTGTAGCAAAATTGCTTAAATTGATTTAGGTTCTTCAAAGTGTATATTGTATTACATTTTATTTCAGTCAATTGAACACCAAAGAGTAAATGTCCAAGACATGAAAGATCCATGCATTTACAATATAACAATTGAATATTGAAAGAGTCATGTCCTAATATCAAAAAGTCAAATTACAGAAAAGGCTAGAAAAACATGAGAAATGTGCCTATGGTTCTATCTCAAAGCTGGTGGAATTCTGGGTGAAATTTGACCTTTCATTTCATAGTAAACTTCTTTGGCATATAATTAAGTGCCTATGCCAACAAGAGTTTTCAAATGATAGAAAATCATCTTAAGCAATATTTAAATTTAAAAAGAAGTGATGTTAAGCAATAAAAACTACCAAAATAGTATACTATTCTGGTAGTGTGTGTGTGTGTGTGTGTGTGTGTGTGTGTGTGTGTGTAAAGAGAGAGCGAGAGATTAATTTTTTCATTCAAGACCAGGTAAATCTCTTAGGCTACACAATCTTATGTGTTTCATCAGGAGAAACCAGCTTGTACTTCTATTTCTATAGAATGATCACTAGGCAGTAAAATATAAATATATGCAAATAAGTAAATAACTGAAAAGAGGAAATTAACCTTTGTGTATGTTATCTATCAACACTTCATATTCATCCCTTAATTGTTTAATGTTTGGAGATTGTTCAACATGACCAAAATCTACTTAATGAAATAGAACAATTATTAAGGAAGCCTCTAAGTTGCATCCAAGTATAACATATGTGGTAGGCATGATGCTGTGATATTCACTTTGGTCTGGAAGGAAAAAATGTGATACAAAGAGGAAGTCAGCAGACAGCCTTCCAGCTGTCCACTCCTTCCAGTTTTGCCTCATCTGCAAAGAATGGCATTAATTGAGGTATACCCTTCTGAGGGCAGTCCTCATCTGGTGGCTGAGTCAAGCAAGGGTATAAAGACCTGACCATTTTGACCCCAAACAGGACACTTATATTGAGCGAGTGTTGTTTCAAAGCTCTCCACCAGGTTAGCCAAGTCTTTCGGGCCTGTATCTCGGTTTGACTGCTACTTCTGCCTGATCCTCCTTCCTCTATCTCCCTTAACAGATGTCATCCCAAATAAATACCTTGGGCCACAAACTCTGTCTCACATCTGCTTCTGGAAAACTCAATCACCAGCAGTTGGCACCAGGACTGATCTGAGAAGACAGACAATAAGATGGTGCCAAAACAATATAGCCAAGGTGACTGAGGTGGGGGTTATGCATTTTCCTAACAACGTGGACTCCCACTGCCCAAGAATGATCTTGATACTCTAACCAATGATTTGTTCAATTCGGTAGCAGCAAAATGACAGTTTATGATCCTTAATATGATCTCATTCTTCAAGGAGCACATCTGACCACTTGGTGACATGTTGACCACACTGGGCTCCTTCTAGCCTAGAAAGGCCAGTGGCTTCTTTTCATAGGAATAGGTGCTTATTCTGAGAATGACTTCGCCCGTACTGCCTGCAGGGCCTCAGCCAGCACCATTGTCCAAGGGTTTTTTCAGTGTCAGATCTCCCGGTATGTGAGTGCACACAACATAGTGGCAGCCAGTGGTCTCTTTATAGCAAAGGTGATATAGGAATAGGCCCTTGATCGTGGGAGTCCATGGATCATGTCGCATATTTTATGATTCAGAATCTGTAGGCCTGATAGTATTGGAATAACTTGTGAATGAACAGCTGAAGCGCCAGGTCAGAAGTGTCAAGGGTGAAAAATTGTCCTCTACCCTTCATGGTTCTTGTAGCTGGTCTAATACTCATATTGCCATGAAACAGATTAGCAGGAGAAAACAAACTAAATTTTAATAGCATGTATACCTCCTGCATACATGGGAGAGACTCTCGGAAAACTGAGTAACTCCCCAAATTGCAAAGCCATCACCTTAAAAACCATCTTCAGCTTAAAGACAATAGTAGATGCTGAGGGTGGACAGTTGGTTATGAGAGATTACCAGAAAAAGCAGTCAACAAGAGTAAGATATTTATACAGGTTTCAATTCTTGCCTTCCCCACTGGTAAGACTTTGTAGAGATTCAGTCATTTCCTCTTCCTGGCTCAGAGAGGAAAACATTCTTACAAATGGTGTCAGCTGCACAGAACTTCCTCGTCAGGGGTCATATTCACCCCAGAATAGCCCTCATCTCTCACTAAGGCATGTCAGGAATATAAAGGCCCAGCTTTGGCAAATGAAAAGCATGACACATTCTGAAAGGCATTACTCACTTCAGAGTGTCCTGCATCATAGTTTATTTACTTCCTCTCTTCTTCTTTGACAAACATCTTGTCCCCAAACTCTGTCTTCAACAACTGCTCCTGGAGAATTCAACTTGGGATAACAAATTTAATCACAATTTTTATTCAGATTTGGACATACTTGTAGGAGTAGTGCATATCACTACCTTCCTTTCAATTGGTGAAATACTCTCCTAATACATGAAAATGTCATTCATTATTCCTTAGTCTAAATTAACGTTTGCCAGGCATTTTTGACCATTACAATAGTACAAAGCTAAACATTTCAAGTTTCGCATTTTTACTGTCTTTGTAGTACCAGGAAAGACATTAAAAGTTGTTTGATAACAAGATAATCTAACAAAAAATTACCTAAAATATTTTAACCATTTAAGTTGCTGGAAGTATGTAGCTTTAATATAGAATTTAGATTTGAGTTTTTGTACTGTTTTTATTCTTTTCTACATCTTTTTAAATGTTTATTATTAAATTTATTGGGATGACATTGGTTAGCAAAATTACATAGATTTCAAGTGTACGTTTCTATAATACATCATCCACCTCTTTGAATTGCATACTTAAAAATATTTCAAAATCACTTGCACAATTCAAACAGAAAGATTTACATTTTAGTTCGTTGACTTTATTTTAATTTTTGCTATATTACTTATCTGAATTCATGAAAATAGTTCAAATCCATTTACCAAGTGAAACATAACAGTAAGTTCATATACTTAGGTGTTCCATAGGTCTGAGTATTTTCAAAGGTAAGACAAAGCAAATTTTGGTGTTTGAATTTTCCCTGTTCCTTTTCTTACCAAAGTTCATCATGCACGCCCTTTAAAGGATGCTTTGGTGAATGGAAAGCACGGATGACCTGTCCCACAGCACATGCCTAATAGCCGCAGCTGATGTTATTTTCCTGGATGTATTAGCATTCGGCTATGTGATAAATATCAGCTGCCTGGGATTCCTAAGCTTTATAAACTTGCTTGGGTGATTTGACTTCTAGGCTTCAGCTTTTTATCATGTTCTTATGGCACTTCAGTCAGAATTCTTCCTCTAAGTAAAATTTTATGATAGGGAAGGGGATGTTTCATCATATCACAGCTTGCATTTCCAACGTTTCTGCCTGAGCGAGAATGATTATTTGAAAATAATCCACAAACAACTAGACCATTTTTTTAGAATCAGGGATGGTGGTGGCATAAGAACCAAACATTTGTATAATTAATCATCATCAGACATTAAGTTTGCAAAGTCAATGATTTACCATTGTTAATATAAAAATAAAATAGCTCATATGAATATTGCACATTACACAACAAAATGCTTATATGCACATCATATCAATTGATCCCCAGCCATAACACTTGATCATGTTTGGGCAATTTTTAGTATCCGTTTTATAGAAGGTGATACAGGGCCCCAGAGAAACTAATTAAACAGGTAAAGTTTAGTACAAATAACTATTAAGCTATGATAAAAGAATACCCTATTTTGCCATGTACAATGTGCACTTTTTTGCCCAAATCTGTGAGGGAAAAATAAGGGTGTACATTATATGTGGGTAGTACTAATTTTATATCTATATAAAAGTTTTTAATTGTTTTATTATGCTTAGGAGTTAAAAGTGTAACTCTAGAAATCAATAATGATATCCATATGTAAAATAATACCCTGGAATACAATAATCAGATTTTTTTTATTGTTAAATTTATTGGGGTGACACTGGTTAGTAAAAATTACATAGGTCCCAGGTGTACAATCCCACAGTGCATCATCTGTGTGTTGTGTTATGTGTTCACCACCCAGAGTCAGTTCTTCCATCACCATATATTTAACTACCCTACCCTCCTCCCCCACCCTCTCCCCCCTTACCCTCAAGTTAACTACTAAACTATTGACTGTGTCCATGAGTTTTTGTTTCTTTGGTGCTTTCAGTTTTATATTCTACATATGAGTTATGTTTTTTAAAAAATGCTAAAATTCCTTTATAATACAAAAAACAAGTATGTAAATATAAATAAAAATTTGAATTAAAAAATTAAAACTAAAGGTTTTTTTCTCTGAAAGTTTGGGCCCAAAATGTGGGTGTGCATTATACATGGCAAATACAGAAATTTTAAGATGTAAGAGAACTTTATATGGTAACCTAGGGCTGAGGAGAGTGCCCACGGAGATACATACTTGGAAGGGGTCTTTCTTTCCAAGGCGAGCATTCAGACTACATTGACGAAGGTGGAGTTACAGCTCACTGGATGGCAAAAATGTTTGCTGGTTTCTCTGGGCCAGAGCTGTGCCCATAGTTACTGGTCAAACAACATCTGGTGGATGGGTGGATGGCTATGCAGAGGCAGGTGGCTTATCAGTGCTGAAGGGAGGCCTGAAGCACGTGATGTTAATTTTGCAAGGGCCTCTAGAAGGTGATCGGCAGGCAAGGCCAGAGCTGTGAGGCCACCAAAGGGACCATACATTTTTGGCACATGGCAGAACACCACTGGATGTTCTCAAACTCACACCTGTGTGTGACCAAAGCCAGCAGAAGTTTTTCCTTCCTGCAAAGTCACTACAGAGACCTCTGGTGAGAAAGCTTACCGTTGTGTTCACTGTAAAGGAAAAATGCTTAAAAAATTCTGTCCGTTATTGCAGAGTAGGTATTGAGGGCTGAATCTGGAGCTGAGAAGCAATAAATTAATAAGGTCATGACATTGGATGAGGCAGCTTTTTGTGGCTGAGGGTAATTCTTGAAGAGGAACTTGGATATGTCTATAACACATCCGGGCCCTGGGGAAAAGAAAGCTTCGGTTCTGATGGGAGAATCTGATTGGCTCGCCACCATAGCCATTGCAACCATTTATCTACACATCAGCGCTAAGAAGCTGTCTGAACTGTGTATCAGGTATATCCCCTTTTACTAAGATGTATTAATGGGCCTTTATTGCTCTCAGTAATGCTTTCTCGAGCCTCCTTTTATTCATTGGAGTTGCCATTAAAATCTGGGCCCCAAACATTGAATGTACTGAACTTTAACAGTAATACTAATAATTATCAAGCCAAATATTCTTTGCTCTGGCAATCCTTATATTTCACAATAAACTTTCTCCCAACATTTCCTTCCTTAAAGTTAGCCTTCCTACATTAAGCTTGGTATAGCAACTGTACTGTTCTACACCTTTATTTTCAACTGACTGGCATAATGGCAGTTAGCCAAATGTCATCATAAAGATACTTTCAAGAGGCTTGTGATCAATAATCTTTTTTTCATGACCTGAGGAAGCAGTCACTGCCTATTCCTTGTGCATTGAAAGTATCCTGTTTCATCAACTTTTCAGATTAAGGAGACAATTTTTTTTTAAAAGTGATTTATTTCAGAATTTGAAGGGGATAAATTAGAGCTATTTTTCTTATATACTAACTAATGCAATTTCCACTACATTATGTTGCCTCCCACTGGTTCTATAATAAAAATAATTACCTGTTTTCACTCCTGGAACTCTTCTGCAGCTACCCAGAGGAGTAAGGATGCTTTTTACACAGCAAACATGGAGCTCCCTAAATGAATTAAAAGAAACAAACAAACAAAACAAAATAAACAAACATGGGTGACCACCTTGTGTTTTGCTTCTATTCTGGATGTCTTTTGTTGGAGGCAGATATATACTCATATATATAGCATATTTATGTCTTTCTTTTGTTTGTATAATTATTCTTTGACTAAATTCCTTAATGCTTCTACACCACCTTGAAGAAAGAGTCCCAATATCTAGACATGATAATAATTTTTTTAAAAGACTGTTTTTGATTCGGGCAACATTTCCAGTTTTAACTCCTCAAGACACACTCTTTCCTTCAGTGGCTGGTAGACCCTGAATACTTTCTCGCTCCCTTAGGCCTCTGTACAAGGTATTGCTTTTGTTTGGAACGACGTTCCCCACCTGAAATACTTATACATACATTTGATGATCAATTTCATTTACTATGTCCTTTACGAAGTCAGTGCCAATAATGCTCCCTTACTTGTTTCTAACTCCCCATTGTTCCCAAAACTCATTTAAAACCCACTAATTTCTCATCTCTTTGAAAACACATGGTATAATGTATTCTATTGTTGTCCAGATTGCCTCTATTGAGCCAGGCACACAGCCGTGGTGTTGGTATTGACTTCCATTTCTCTTCACTGGAAGATGGCGCTTCACTAATTGGAGCCATCACACCTGAAGACACGAGGAGGTTATGGTCCCCCTTCCAGCAGCTCTAACAAATGACTTTCTACACAGGCATACCCTGTTTTATTGTGCTTTGCTTTATTGCACCCCACAAGTGTTGTGTTTTTTACAAACCGAAAGTATGACCCTCCACTAGCAAAAAGACTGCAACTCGCTTTATTGTGATACTTAACTTTATTACGGTGGTCGGGAATCTGCAGTATCTCCGAGGTCTGCCTGTAATAGCCTACCCACTTCACCCCTTGTATGTAGACTGGGTAACTCTTGTACCACTCATAGTCCTCATGGGATCATGCTGAGGCTAAACTTGTGAAACCATGTTCTTGCCTAGTTTCTTTATCTGACACCTTCTGCTTCCTTCTCTCTCTTACAATTTTTCTCCTGAGATCAGTCCCTCAGGAGGGACGTCATCTTGCTGAAGAATCTCCATTCCTACTGTGGAGAGCAACAAGGATTTTCTGCAAATATCTGTACACCCAGACCTAATATAGTGCTTTTAAATATACCAAAAAATATTTGCTTAGTGAAAGGAATTGAGTAATTAAATATATTTGATAACTTGTGTCTTTTTGCTTCGTTGTCATGCTGTCTGCTTCCCTCTCTCAATTCCTGGTCCTGAGAAAATGGTGATACCTCAATGGGCTCCTGGTAAAGGCCAGGAGTCTCTGAGAGATGTCACAGGGGAGAGGTACTTGGTTTCCAGTGGCAGTGGCAGTTCCAATATGATACAGATGAGCGCAATAGCAATTAGGAAGAGAAGTGGTAACACTGATTGACCTAGTAGTACAGTTGATTAATTCTGTATCCAGGAAGGAAGATTTAAGGACTGAAATGAAAGCAACTGCAAGCAGAGGGACACTGATAAATTACCACAATTAACATTTCTGATAGCCTAAAGCAACTAGCATAGCATGATAAAATGTGGAACGTAGAAGTTACAACAGGTGAGATATATAGCCCTCAATTGAAGATTGAGACCTCAATCAAGGTAAAGATGGTCTAATGCTTTCTGGAAAAGGGAGCACCAACATCCTATTGAGAAACAAATAAATAACAACAACAAAAAAAGAAATTAGTTCAAGCTTTACACCAGATATATATTGTATAATTTTCTGCACTTAATTATGACTAACTTTACTAGTTAACAATATACCTATGTATAGACCTACATAGACAAATAGATATAAGGGGTGTCTGGAGGGTATCCAGCCATGTAATATGCAAAACAGAGGCATTTATGGCTGGATTTTTTCTGGACAGACCTCGTATACTCATATACACACACAGTGTAGATTCTTTCAGCAAAACTTTTAAGTTTTATTTTTCACAAATATTGCAAGGATCACCTTTAGACATTGTTAGGGAGATACAGTTAAAAGAGATGAATCCAAGTACATGAAGTATTCAATATCTTGGTGTTAAATAGGATAGACTAGGAGGTACACCACTGACAAAATGTGACCCTACTGTGACATCAACTGTCTCCCTCTCTAGTTTTTGTTTCTGGTTTTATGTTCCCTCTGCCCGTACTGGATTCTTTTTCTGCTGTCCAGTCATCATCTGCCTTAGGTCAGTCTGACTGCTTTTCAGTCAAAGCCAAGGCCAACTCTCTTGTTGAGCTACCTATTGACTTCCAAAGCTCTCATTTCAAAAAGAAAACCATGAGGTTCTTCTTAATCACACACATACAAAAAGTGATATCAAATAAATATACTTGTAATTAAGAAAGTTCATCACTTGGAAGAATAAGCATGGGTAGTGCAGAAGTCATTAGTGTGGTTCACTGAGTATTTCCGTACTTTTGGGTATGAGTTAGGATTACATTCCCTTGACATCGGTTAAGTTCGTCATAGATGCATAGATTTATGTGACCAATAAAATGTGAAATAGAGAGGAAATGTGTCCCTTCTGTGGCAGACTTAAGAGGCAATGAGTGATTTGCTAAATTCTCTTTTCTCTATTATGACTACCATGGAAGAAGTTGTTTAGAAGGTACTTTCATCAGTCTGGGTTCCTGAGTTTTTATGATGAGCACAGCCTTTAGTTCCCTGTGAGTGAAAAATAAATTTTTGTTGTGTTAATCCACTTGAGGCTTTGTTGGTTACAACAGCATAAGCTTACCCATTCTGCCTGACACAGCTAGTTAATCTTCAAATAGTGGTAGCAAAACTCTGCTGTAATGTACAGGGAATTTTTTTTAAAAAAATGATGCCTGAGCTCAGGATTTGAAAAACATGTAAACTAGAAGGAACTTTGCATACAAGTAATACTGGGCTAGGTGACCTAAGACAATGAATTTCAAATTGTCCTGGGGTGATCTCTAGAGATGACTCTGAATCTCATCAGAGATCATCTGAGGGGATTGGGAGGGAGAGAGTTCTCTGTAGACCCTAATCAAACTAAACATCTGTTTCTGAGATTGTCTGAGAGAATTTGTTTACAAATAAGGTTTCCAGATATTATTGCATTTCAACAAAGGATCATATGGCAAAATAATATGGGGGGAAACATTCTTTTGAGAATAATACATAACATAAAATGTTGTTGGTAATCTGTATCAAATTTCTCAGCAGTTACTAACTATACCATGCTCATTTATACCTCAGCATCTTTGCAGGCTCTGAAATACATCTTCTCTCCTTGCAAATGTCTATCTTGCAAACTGCTATGCACTCTCTAATAAGCACAGAAAATGTCTGCTTCTTTGTAAACACCCTTCCCCAGATGCACGTTTGGAAATGCGTGCGCCCGCACACAAACTATTATATATGCCATTCTTTCTAATCACTTATGTTCCTCCATCAGTAAATCTGTGGCATTATGATGTAATCAGTTTGTAAATCACTGTCCTTTAGTAGATTATGAGTGGCTGACAGAGTCTAGAAAGACATAAGTAGCTTGGAATCACTAAAATGATATTTAAACAATAACACTTAATTTAGTTTACTTAATTCACTTCGCTGTATTGTTTTGAGCAAATTATCTAACTTTAACTAAAACTTCCAGGTCTTTGCCATATTCTGTCTTACACATTTAACATAATTTCCCGATAGGTTATATAATTAAATCTTATTCAAATAATTTCTGACCACAATTTCATAGTTGAATTTTTTTTTCCCATTTCTGTGCTTCAACTATAATTAACAAAGAGGATAAACAACCTGGAATAATAGAAATTAAAGCCTTTGTTCTTCAGTTACCCTTCCCTACTGACAGAAAGTTCTCTAACCAATCTGCTATCCCTTTCAGTTTTAACTTTTTAAAGTTATTGCTCTTACTTTAAATACTTCTCTTCGTACATTCAGTAAAAACACTCAATTTTCAAAATATACCAAGTATACAAATTGTCATACTGGATTCCATTTATGGAACACCTCTACATGTGAATAAAATATTTACATTTTGCAAATAACAATATTTTTAAAAGAGCTATTATTCGGGAAAGGGCGAAACAAATAACACTTATTTTATATGCATCTGTCAAATTAGAATGCAAAAAATTGTTTTGTTTTTTATTCTCAAGTACAGGCACACCTCGGAGATATTGCAGGTTTGGTTTCACACCATCGCAATAAAACGATTATCACAATAAAAAGCGGCACCCAAATTTTTTAGTTTCCCAGGGTATATAAAGGTTATGTTTACACAATTCTGTAGTCTATTAAGTGTGCAGTCAATAATATTGTCTAAAAAATGTACATACCTTAAGTAAAAAATGCTTTATTATTAAAAACTGCTAACCATCATCAACATCTGTTGGAAAGATGGCATTGTCTAGGCTGTACATAAAATATACTAACAATAATGATAACTAATGAGCTGAAAAGGAGGACACAAAAAAAAATCTCACAATGTTTTAAGAAAGTTTACAAATTTGTGTTGGGCCACATTCAAAGCCATCCTGGGCCGCAGGTTAGAAAAGCTTGGTGTAAAGCTTTCTTTCCCAAATGTTAAATTTTTACAACATTGGCTTGGTTGTTCTCTACTTCTCTGTAAGCATGCCTGTATGTATGTGTGTACCTATCTTCATTGTTTTCTGAAACATTTGAGAGTAAATTGCAATTATAATGCTTCTAAATATTTCCAGTATGTTTTCTGAGAGCAAACTTTCTCCTAAATAACCATAGTACATTTATCACCGTCAAGACATTAACATCAATGTAAAAGAACCCTTTTCTCCAATTACACCAATTAACCCTTAGTGTCCATTATAGAAAATCAAATCTGGTCCAAGACTCAATCCAGGATTACAATTTAAATTGAATAGCAAGTCTCTCTCTTGGGTCAAACATGGCAGCTTTCTGGGTGAAATCTGAAACTAGCCCTATATACAGAGGGCAAGGAGAGACTGAAGAAAGAGGCAGGCCACCCCAGATGGTTTTGTGGCAGGTTTAATAAGCAAGGGAACTTACATACAAAACTTGTCTTGAGCAACCACAGATGAGTGGATTTCCTCATTCACTCCCCTGAATCTTAAACGTTTATGAAATCAGTCTGTTTTATAAAAATGTAAGTCACACTGGTAAACATTTAATGGAACATTAATAAAGCTCCCCTTTTATTGTCTCAAAAATCATACATAGGCCTTTGCAGGTTAAGTCGCACACACTGTATAGATGGTCTCAACAATACATTACTCTCTCAAGGCTGTGTCCTTGAAATGGCTCTGGGTATGAGAATGGTGGAACACACATTCCAAGGATAGGGGTGACAGTAAGGGACCTCCACTTGACCAGGTCCAGCTTGTGGGTCAACTGGCAGTCACAATCTCTTGATGACCCCCTCCAACAGTCTCAGTCTCCTCTAACCTAGAAGAGGTCCTCTTGTTTTCTTTAAGTATATTGACATATTTGAGGAGAGTAAACCATCCATTTTACAGAATGTCCCTCAATTTGGGTTTTCAGGCAGGGCTAGTTAAAAAACAACAAACAAACCAGCCATAAATGCCTCTATTTTTCATATTACATGGCTGGATACTTTCTGGACAGCCCTCGTATATGTGTGTGTGGGTGTGGGATATATGTATATATATCCACCCCCCCACACACAGATAGATATATATATACACACACATTCACATGCATATAACCGTACATGTGTGTCCATATATACATATACATATATTTGAAACAACACTTAATGAGAAAACTTGAGAGGAAGAATGTTGTTGAAATAAGTATATCAAGAATTTAAAACACTATGGTATTTACTACTATCACCAAAAAAAATGAAAATAATTTGAGAAAAGTACATTCTGCCATACATGAGAGCATGGTAAACAAAGAATACTCTGAGGTGAATAATGAGGATGAGCAAAGGTCTCAATTACTTTTGAGTCAATACACTGTTTGTTTCCTATTATAATAAATTAGAGTTCCACTCTTCAATGTATACTCAGAAGGAGCAAGTGACTTTTCTGAACCACAAACTTTTAATAATTTTAAGCACTATAACATTTAATGACCAAGCTTGTTAAAAATATCTGTTATAGTGAATTATATTGTTTTAGTTATTTTAGATTCTAGATTCTAGAGACTACATTTCTTGTGGGAAATTGATTTTTTCAATATTCTTTGAACAAATCATTGGCTGTTAGATAATTAACCCACTGCTATACACACCACACACACTCATAGATAAATAATAGTACATATGTATATATTATATATGAAATTATAAATATAACTTAGAGCCTCTTAAAGGCTGCTTAGTGATGTCACATTGATTAGAATTTAAGAGCACAATTTCTGGGACAAAATGACCTAAGTTCAATTCTGATGCCACCATGTTTAGCTGTATGGTTATGTTCTTTCTGCTTCAATTTTCTTATCTGTTAATTTTGTATCACAACCACCCTTCATTTAGCTTGTGTGAGAAGCAATTGGGTCGATAAAGTAAAGCATTTAGAACAATAACTACATCACAAGAAGTACTTAATATCTGTTAGTTAATACCAATTTTTTAATGTGAATTCTACAGGCAGTTGGTGTCTACCTTTCTCTTTAAACACTGTTTAAAATAATGAATGTCTTTATCTGTTTAACTCAATGCAAATGCAATGCAAAGCCTTGTTCTTCTGCATTGTTCACTTGAGAGGGTCGATGAGTACATGTACAAGCTAGTAAGTGCAAACACAGGTATGGATCTGTTCCTTATTTCATCATTGTTCATGTGGACATGTTAAGCTTACCTGCTTACCAGATGTCAATGTTCAATGGATTCTGCTAAAAGAAGAAATAGAATAGAAAGCTTAGACTACTCAGGCACATGGGCCAAATCCCTAGGTAGAAGGGTCAGTGCAACTTCAAGATTGTGGCTCTCCAAAATTTCTGAAGAGACAGATAGGTTGTAATTCTATAAAACTGTAAAATAAATATTATATAAAATTGCATTATATGTACACTGTAAATAATTACATTGTATGCACATTATATAAGAGGGCTATCTGGAAAGTATCCAGCCATGTAATATGAAAAATAGAGGCATTTATGGCTGGATTTTTTCTGGACAGCCCTCGTTATATGAGATACAAGAATAATGTGTTTTAAATAATCTGCCCCAGTTTCATGGAGCATATAGCCCTCTGAAGGATATACTCTTTCAAGACTTTGCATACTTGCTACAAAGTCGAAAATTATCTTCCATTTCCATAATTTCCTACGTGCATATGTATTACAGCAAGGAGCATTATGGCACAGTTGAAAGTAAACCAGAGATAGATAAAAAATTTTTGCCTGGATCACGTAAGATATAGGACAAATGTAATCAGGTACTTTATTCATTATCTATACCACTTCAAATGACTTAATAACTGAAACCATGTACAATGAGGTGCTCACATGTGAACATTTATTAATTCAAGCATAACTTCATAAGGATAAAATTTTGTGACTCACCTTTGCTTTTTATCTATTTGGACCATAATCAGGCAAAGGAATCTCTTTTTGTCCCGCAGACCTAAGAAAATATGAACACACACAGAACTAAAAAGGAGATTGATTCAATAATCAAAAAGTCTCCCAGCAAGAACAAAAGGGTCACATGGCCAGCATAAACACCAACCTGCAAAGAAAATATTTGCAAACCATGTTATCTCCTAAGGGGTTAATATCCAAAATTTATAAGAAACTCCTACTATTCTATAGTAAAAAACACAAACAACTCAATTTAAAAATGTGCAAAAGGTTTCAGTAGACATTTCTCCACTGAAGAAATACAAATGGCCAACAGGTATATTAAAAGGTGCTCAACATCAATAATCATCAGGGAAATATAACTAAAAACAACAAGATGTCACCTCATAGCTGTTAGGATAGCTATTATTTACAAAAACAAAATAAACAAACAAAGAAGTGTTGGCAAGGATACGAAGAAATTAGAACTCTTGCACATTGTTGGCCAGAATATAAAATAATATTGCAGCCATGATGGAAAATAGTATGGTAGTTTCTAAAAAAATTAAACATACAACTAACATATGACCCAACAATTGCATTTCTGGATATTTACCCAAAATAATTGAAATCAGAATCTTGAAGAAGTATCTGCATTCCATGTTCACTGCAGCATTTTCCACAATACCCACAAGATGGAAACAATCTAAACGACCATCAACAGATGAGCAGATAAAGAAAATACGGTCTATACATACAATGCAATACTATTCAGTCATAAAAATGCAATCCTGTTACACGCTACCACTTGGATGAAACTTGAGGACATTATGCTAAGTGACATAAGCCAATCACAGAAGAACAAATACTACATAAGGAATCTAAAATAGTCAAACTCAGAAAAAACAAAGAACTGTATGACTTCACTCATATGCGGAATATAAAACTGAAAGCAAAGAAAAAAGAAATGAACAAACAAATAACCCATGGACACAATCAATAGTTTAACGTTTATTTGAGAACGAGTGGATTAGGGAGGGGAGAAAGGGGAGTGGGTGGGGAGGAGAAAGGGGAGGGGGTGGGAGAGGAGGGGGGGAAGCTAAATATAAGGTGATGGAAAGAGAAGTCACATTAGGTGGTGAACTTATTATACATCAAGTTGACAATGCACTGTAGAATTGTATGCCTGAAACCTATGTAATCCTTGCTAACAGGTGTCACCCCAATAATTCTAACAACAAAAATGAATTAAAAAGAAAAATAAAAAAAAGAAACTAAGTACATAAAAGCAAGCTCAAGGATCTCACTAACAATGTTTCAATCAGCTAGGATATATCTGCATAACAGACTTTTCAGATAACACAAGTAAATATTAATAATAATAAATTAAGTTTGTTAAATACTTGATCATCATTATTAATATTTAACTGTTACAAATATTGTAAAATTAAATCTATAGCTTTTACTAAAAATAAATAAATAATAAATAATAAATAAAATAAAATAAAATAAAATAGTCAAACTCACAAAGGCAGCAGAATGGTGGTTGCCAGGGGCTGGGTGGAGGAGCAAATAGAGAGTTGCTATTTAATGGGTATAAAGTTTCAGTCATGCAAGATGAAAAAGTTCTAGAGAGCTGCTGTGCAACATTGTGCTCACAGTTAACACTGCTGTAATGTACCCTTAAAAATTTGTTAGTATGCCTGAAACCTATGTAATCCTTGCTAACAGATGTCACCCCAATAAGTCTAACAATAAAAATGAATTTAAAAAAAAAAAAAAAAAGAGAAACATTCATTATATGACAAATTTGCATAAAAATATCCCAATATGTCACCTTTTCATCAAACAAGTCTTTCCAACGAGATGTCTTGAAATTTGTTATCCTGCATGTATCAATAACAACATCGCTCCATTTCATTTAGGAAAAAAGGCAAACGTGTTTACCTTGGCTTTTGTTTTTCATTCCAGTAAATATAGATGTATTTTCCAATTCTAAAATTTTACTCCTGACAGATTTCACCTATGAAAAGTATTTTGAAAAGTAAGAAACATATGTCTAGCTATATGTCAAAAAGAAGATACAAGTTGTTCCTTTCTTATAATTGCCAGGTGGTAATTTTGGATGTATATGTAATTTCATAGTTAATCCTGTGAATATATTTATACAACTGCATCAAAAATCTTTAATTCAATAGTAAAATCAAGCACTTCTCTATTTCACTGTGTTCTCCATAGTTTTCTTTACAACTATTGAAGTGCTCCTTCTTTTATCTTCCGTTGAAGTGTTTTATAGAGATTAAAGCTTAACTCCAGGACTTCAGGTTAAGCAACAGAGAATGAAATAGCTTGGAAGAGATTGAGATGTGCAAAAACATAAGCTATTTCTGCAGAAGTATGGCAAAGCAGTAGGATTGAAAATTGAAGTTGAATGTGACTTCTTAACTGACACAGTAGAATTTTGCTTCATGCATCCAAATCTCTTTTAGAAGATATTTTTTGAAAGAATTCTGGTGTCAAAGAAATTATTTGAAACTTGAAAATAAGGCAAAATATAGACAACACATCTGCTCAATGTCACACGGTGGTGAAGGCCATCTGAATTATGTAAGAGTATGTACTTAGTCATTTTCAATCTTTATAAAAATAAGTTTATGTGTATGCATGAGAAAATGAATCAAATTAAGTTTACAATTATTATCTTTAGATTTTTATGAAAGACCTGAATTTACTTGTTGGAAATTTATACTTACACTGGCAACGATTAGGCTATATAGTAGAAACAGTCTTATAAAAATAGTCTTGTATTCTTTCCCCCCAAGGGCTTACTAGCCTTATATTTTTCCTTAAAAATCTCTATATAGTCTTAAAAACACACATATTAGTCAGAAAGTACTTATACTTTGAAAGTAAAACCTAATTGGATTGAAATCTTGGGAAGAGGGTGGTTTATAACTCTTGTCAGATTTTTAGAGGAAGAGATGGAGATATATTTAACTACTGACATGAGTTCTCACCATTTGACTTTATCACAACAAGAGGTATTTATTATCTAACAAATATGTTATTGTTATTAATATATGCAACTGACCACACATTCATAAGAGCAGAAATGTAGCTTTCTATTTTGCTAATATTTTGGACCCTTTTTTATTTGAAGATAGAATAACTAATTCATTCTTTTAGCTTAAAATTCACAGTATATGCAGTATTAATTGAAAACAGAAGACATTTAATGGAAGATTCAAAAAATTCATACCTAAATATGAGCCTTATGAAACTTTTAAAATGCACTAATATTAATTAACAGAAATGATTTCATTTTACACTTGCCATTGATTATATTAATGTTCTCTCCTCCATCTTCTTCAATCTTCTAATGTAATTCCAAATGTAAATTTACTAAATATCAAATATTGGGATTTAATATTCATGCTCTGTCTTTCATCTCCCAAAATTAGGCCTTGAAATGAAGTTGTCTCTTTTTAAAAATATATTTAAGCAGTTAAAATCAAACACTAACTATATTAAATAAAGTGATTTTTCTTTTGGAGAATAAAATGGCCAATTTGCTTGACATTTACATTTAAACAGTTGTTCTGTTATTCTGTAATGATAGAATTTTCCAAGTGAATATAACAAAATACATAAAAATATTAACTACAGGAAGAAATAGTTTACTTTTAGAAAACAAATTTTATATAAATACAAGAACTTTAAATTTTATCTAATTTATCAATTCTTAAGTTAAATTTATTGGCATAACATTGGTTAATAACATGATATAATTTTCAAGTGTGCAATTCTATATACATCATTTTTATATTGATTGCACTGTGTCCTCACCACCCAAAGTCTCATCTCCTTCTGTCACCATATCAATATTTTAATATACTCTAAAATTAACAATTTGTTTTTTAAAAGTTTGATATTCTAATAAAAGTATGTAATTAAAACATCACAACAAAGATACTTATTCACAAAGCTTTTTTTAAACCTTACTCTCAAGCTCACCTCACAGTTGGCAAATTGCTTTCACATTCAATGTCTGTTAATTTTTATCCCTGCGAGCTGTCTATTAGACAGTTTAGACAGGTAAAACTATCACCATCTTTACATTTTGAATAAATAAGCTCAGGCACAAAATTTGAAAGTGACTTGCCCCAAGGTCACTGAGCAATCAAGGGGCAGAGCCAGAACTTATGCTCCAAATGAGAACTTGTATAAAGGGGGTCTAGACTGCGGACTTTACTTTTAGAAATGTTTTATCATAAGACCACATTACCTTCTATAAAGAATTGATAATTCATCTTTTCCCTAACATATTAGAGCATGCAATTCTTCTGTTTTTTTGAATTTACTAAAAATATTTTGTAAGTAATAACTAAGATTTTATCCGGAGTCAAACTTCTATTCCTCTTATGCTTGGGAATATGAACAGCTGTTTGCACATGTGACAAATTTCAATCTGTGTATAAAATTCTGGTGATTCTAAGGATAAGAGAATTAAGTCAATTTACCTTTGCAAAGGGAAACTGCACTGGGAATTATTTAAGGGGGTTAAATTACATAGTTTCCCCACATACAGGCTGTCAACAATAAAGAGATTAAGACTTCATTTGCAAGCTTTATCTTTAATGTAAAATGACAGTAATTGACATTTAAAAACTGCATAGTACAATACCCTACATGACATATGCAGAAACATGTACTAGTTCCTGCATGTATTTGCCTCACTTGTGGATTACAAGATCTAGAGTGTTTTTAGTAGTTGAATCTTTTAAATGTTATCTATGAGGATACAGAAACTTTGCTCGAGATAATACTATAGCAAATTAAATTGAAGACACAGAGTACAGTTGTCCATGGGGAATTGATCCCAGGACGACCTTCTGCGGATACCAAAATCCACAGATGCTCAAATCCCTTATATAAAGTGGCATAGTATTCACATATAACCT
This sequence comes from Lyroderma lyra, assembly GCA_004026885.1. Taxonomy (NCBI): domain Eukaryota; kingdom Metazoa; phylum Chordata; class Mammalia; order Chiroptera; family Megadermatidae; genus Lyroderma; species Lyroderma lyra. Next base: position 63,212 of record PVJL010005104.1, read on the forward strand.
ACATACATCCTCCTACATACTTTAAATCATCTCTAGATTACGTATAATAACTAATACAATGTGAATGCTATGTAAATAGCTGTTATACTGTATTGTTTAGGGAATAATGTCAAGAAAAATATGTCTGGACATATTTGGCACAGACACAACTATCATAGACCTAACTACATAGTACACATCAGCAACAACATAACATCTTTGTACAAATATCTTCTATACACGATTGGTTGCATCCACGGATGTGGAACCCACAGATACAGAGGGCAGACTGCACATATTACCCTGCCTTCTGCTCCTCCTTTAAAACTGAGTTAGTACTCCTAAAGTGTAGCATCATATGAATCAGTTACCCTATTTGCATAATTTGCTTTTCAGTGCAAACTAACAGGTTCTGGCCTAGATTATCTCTAAGTGAATTGTCAACAGGCCAATAAAAAAATTGAGCAGATGGATGTCATTTTTCAAAATTAGGCTTTGTTTGACAATAATCATTCTTGATGTTCTAAAATAATAAGAATCACTAGGAAGAATTCATCAGGCATTTTCTTATGTAAGTATGTTTATAGTTTACATAGAGGCAGAGGATGATTGACAGAAAGGAGGAAAATCTTAATTTCATGAAAGGAGTTTGAGTATAAATACACACACACACACACACACACACACACACACACACACAGTTTCTTGAAGCCCAAGAATATATTTCCCTACGCTAAGCACATTGGAATATCTCTAATTTTTATCCTGTGTATAAATTTGGATGATTTTCATGTCCATTCTCAGTTTCTATATATTGTGTTTTTGAAGGCATAAAAAAATCATATTTTATAAAGAACAATCTGTCTCTTCAGTTAATGCCCCATGTTAAATTTGAAATTTACATCCTACACACCAGTCTAGATACAAAATAATTAATTTGATTCAGATGTTTAATTAAGCATGACAAGGAGGCTTTAGTTTTAAGTTAAGAGGAAAAAAATGAAAGCATCGCCTTGGAAAAGCCTGGAGCACATTTTGCAGAGCATCTTGGAACAAACGGTTTTAAATAAAGACTTAGCCTATTCCTTTGATGACTTCATTAAGAAGTCAAAGTCTTCAGACCCACAAGGCCCAAGATAGAGAAGAGTCTAGTATTAGATGTAGGACACATAGAATTTGGATTTTTTTGATCAAGTTTTAATAAATATCTTTAATTAAGCAGGCTTTTCCTGAGGAATTAGGGGAAAGAAAAAAAACGTACCTCGTTATTTATTTTTTGAACCATTGCTTCCTCGTTTATGTTAAGTAAAGGATCTTTTATTTATAGATAGTATTATGACTTCCATAAATAGTCAATATATGTATTATGCACATACTTACTTTCCTCATGCTTTATTATGTGGCACAAACTCTCTTCGATGGTATTCAAAACGATAATTAAAGCCAAGTCTTAATGTCGTTCCCTTCACTAACACATTTTGTTGTAAGCAAAAGACCAAAAGAGTTAAGTTTATCATGGTGATTTATTTGATTTTCACTTCAGAGACAAATTTCCATTTGTCCTCACACAGAATGGAGAGAAATCAATGAACATTCACAGAAGTGGCATAAAATCAAACTTAAATTTTCTAAAATACAATAATTTGTAGACAACCTACAATTGCTGTTTTATTTAAATTCTCATTTCCAAGAGCACTTTGTATGGAATTACAGTCTCTGTTGAGTAGTTGGGAAATGTCAAATTGGCTGACAAATGTTCTCATACCCCAGATTTATACGCTCAGAGTTGAAAGGGATTTTTTAACAGGCAGCAGCTTTATACAAATCCTTACAAATTAATAATTGATAACAAGCCAAAGGCTGAATCTCATTCAGTAATATTCAACTAAGGGAAGGGAAGTGAAAACCATGGGGGAGATGGAAGGGCGTGACGTGGTGTCAAAATCTCAGGGCTACGGGAAATGTTTCAAATCTTAGTTTCTGATTTCTTATTCTCTCTCTGTCTCCACCCTGGCCCTCTAAAGGCTAGTAAAAAGCCACTGTGGCTCATGGCACAATGTTGTATCTACCATCTGATACCCGATAGAAAAAACTTATCAACTATTGTTCTATTGGAAGGGCTCTTCCTGCTAGAGCAGTGGGTTTCGTGGCCATCCTATCTTCAAAAACACTTGAGGATTCAAACTTAGTCCAACTTTCCTTGCAACACTAGCTCCAGGAATTTATGGGTGCACATGTGATCCAAGAAAGTCCTCCTGGGCACTATGAATCAGACCAAGCACCTTTACTGTCAAGGTGGTTAGTTGAGTGATGTGTAGCTAATAGTGATGAGATGGAGCTGCCCCAGAGAACAGGAGCTTCTTTTTTTACCCTGAAGGGGCAACATGGCTGACCTTGCAAGGTACGAAAGTTGAGGAGTTCTCAGAGCCACTTGATTTCCTGAACTGAAGTAGTCTGTGCTGATCCAATCTCATCTAGCGTGGCCACAGGTGTTCTAAGGATGCAGTGACTCAGGCCCTGGAAGTTGTGTTATGAATCACCAGATCACCACAGTGCTGTTGTGTACGCTGTGTTGCTGCCCGTTTAGTACCCCTTTTTAAAAATGAAGTAAACTTGATGTTGGGTAAAGAAAGTGTACTATAATCTCATGAGTTTGACTGTCATTCCAGACTGAAAGCACTCCTTCCAATTGATGAGAATGCATGCTGTGCAATCTATTTCATTGAGCTTCCATTTCGTGTTCAAAGTGTGCCTTTGGCTTTCCTCTTAAAGTATGATTCTAGGTGTCTTCTGCTTCTCTTACTGCACTTTTGGTTTTAATTCAAAGCTCCTTCTCTTTCTTCCATCCTGTAAGTGTGTAAATTTGGCACTGAAGCGGATGGATTAAAATTATTAGACTTATTCATGTCTGAATTTGCATGCTACCTCTGAAACTCAAGGACATTTTTATCTTCAGAAAATCAGTTTACTTCTTAGAGCTTTAATTTCTTACTGGTATTCTAGGTCTTCTATATCTCACAGTGCTATTTAAATTATATAACATGAACGAAGTTATTTTGAATATGTAAATAGGTTAATAAATGAGAATAAACCCAGTAAACATATGAACTTATTCTTGAAAAACTTAAGGATAGCTGTTATCAATCTTTGTATCTTATACCTGTGGTAGGGGACCCCAATATGTATTAAGGGCATACACTGTGCTATACATTTACATAGATTATATCGCAAAAATTGTTAATGTAGACATTATTAATATATTCATATTACATAGGAAAATTACAGGCTCTGAGTCATTTTGGGGGGGTATCTGAACTTTATTAAATATAATTGCTAGGAATCAAGGACATTTTGTCAATTTTATCAAACTGTATTAATACCATCATACTTAAGCTTCCAAATGAGCCTACAAGTACAATTATTATCCCATTTCACAGATTAAAGAAATGAATATACAGAACAATTACTAGCATCTAGGGAAGCAAGTGTTGAAATCAAAGTTTGTCTGACTCTGAAGTCTATAATCATTCAATTAATAATGCTACCTCAATTAATTCAGTGACCAGAGCACAATATGTAAGTAATACATATTTGATGAATGCATACAGATTACTTTTATACTTTGCTCTTTTATTTTATTCTCCCACCCTTTAGAGGGGGTGCAATATCAATCAGCCTGTGGATGACAGGAAAATATCTGGCTGATGTTCCAACCACCTTTTATTAACATAATCTGTGATAGAGAATTTCACAATACCTGAAACCACTAAAATGAGATTAATTTATTAATAAGAATTTTAAGACAATGTGCAACAAAGGGAAAAAGTATTCTCATTTAACAGATAAGATTTTTTAAATGCTCCCTTGAGATAGAGATAGAGCTGTTACTTTACTGAATTATATAAAGAAAACTCTGCTGCAACATTGACCACAATATCTTGAAGGGTCCAACAGTTAGAATATTAATATTGCAGGGAAAATAGGATAGTAGACGATTACATTACAGAAAGGTGTGGGATGATAAAAAGTATAATTTGTTTGATCAGCATAGAAAAAGTTGAATGACGTAACAAAGCCAAGGATAGATATTTGAAAAAAGAGCTTATAAGACCAAAAAAAAAAAAAAAAAGGAATACTACTTGTTAGAGGTTGAATTGTTTCCTCTCAAAAGATATGCTAAAGTCCTAACCCAAGGAAGCTTTGAATATGACCTTATGTGGAAATAGGGTCTTTGAAGATGTAATCAAATTAAGATAAGGTCATTAGGGTGAGTCTCAATCCAAAATGACTAGTGAACTTATAAGAAGAGGGGAATTTCGGACATATGCAAACAGGAGAATGCCATCTGAAAACACAGACACACAAGGAAAGAGACCTATGTGAAGATGGAGGCAGAGATAAAAGTTATGTTGCCACAAGCCAAAGAACACTTGGGGCTACCAGAAGCTGGAGAAGGCAAGGCAGGAGCCACCTCTAGAGGCTTCATAAAGACTTAAGCCCTGCCAAGACATTGATTTCAAACTTCTAGCCTCCAGAAGTTAGAGAAAATAAATTTATAAATTTCTGTTGTTTTAAGCCCCCAAGACTATGATACTTCCTTACAGCTGTCCTAGGAAACTAATACAGAATTTTTAAAATCTTCATTGCAAAAAATACAAAAGCCAAACAAGCCCAAACTCCACATTTATCTTTTCATAGGCCACAGAATGCACAAAGTTGTTTTGGAGTGGACAGTTGTGTGAAACTCTCAATTTTCACTCTGTAAATATCTTAACATGGGTACGTTCTCGTTCTTGACAAAGATTTGAAGTGCGAATGAAACCTTTTTCACTGTTTTATAAATCTGTGATAACATGATTTTTCTTTATCATCAATGATAAACATGATTTTTTTCCTCATTGCTTTGTTCAAACTTTGACAAACTAAAACTTAGCAAAGAAAGGTTGAGCCAACTTATATTTTCCTCTGCATTACCAAGATTAGAGACTTCAGCATTAGTTATTTGGTAATTGCTTCAAGGTCACATTTCACTTTGATGCGGGGTCCTGGACAGAGCACACTACCAGAATCCAGTAGTTTAAAAAAGCATGAATAATTTATTTGTATGAGTTAGTGATTGCTGTGTAACAAATTTCCCCAAAATGTAATGGCGTAAACCAACAAACATGTATTATTGCATGGTTACTATGAGTCAGGAATGTGAACATGATTTAACTGGGTCCTCTGTCTTCAGGTTTCTTTCAAGGTTGCATTCATCTACAGGCTCAATGGAAAAGAATCCGCTTCCTACTTTACCAATGTAGTTGTTGGCAAGATTGAATTGACACCTTAGGTCCTCATGAGTTGTTGGCTGGAGGCCTCCCTTGGTTCTTTGACATGTGGGCCTCTCTCTAGAGCATCTTACAACATGGCAGCTAGCTTTACCATCAAGTGAGAGGGCAAGAGAGAATCCTGGCAAAAAAGAGAATTCCTGTACGATTGAAAACACACACTTTTGTAACTTAATCACTCAAGTGATATCCCATTATTTTTACCATATTCTATTCATTAGAATAAAATATTCTAATAATCGTAATTCTACTCATTAAAAGCAAGTCACTAGATCCAACCTATACTTAAGGGGAGGGGAGGTGATTACACAGGGCATGAATACCAGGAAACTAGGATCTTTGGGAGTCACATTAAAAGCTGCCTACCATGTTATTGTAATGATAAATATGCCCACTACCCTTAAATGATTTTATATATATATATATATATATATATATATATATATATATATATATATATATATATACACACACACACACATATATATATATATATATATATATATATATATATATATATATATATATATATAACAAATAAATAATAATAAATAACTTCTCATAATCTGAAATCAATAAAGTAGGTATAATTATCTTATAAAAAGACTTTGCAACCAATAATACAAAAATTACATAAATTCTAATGAAAAAGTAAAAGAGAGTAATAGACAATTGCAAGCTAGTGTTTTGGCAAATTCATATAACAATGCCAACTTATTTAGCCCATGGTTTTAAGTATTTTATAATGGATGAGAGCAAATGCTTTGAAGTCATACACACATGGGTTCAAATCTAGGGCTCACCACTTACTAGTTGTGTGCTTTTAAGCAAATTATTTAAAACTTCTGCATGTCTGTTTCTTCACTGGTGAAGTGAGGGTACTAATGCCTGCTTATCAGATACTTAAATCGATCTTATGTATGTGGTATGTAACCTGAATAAATACTAGCCATTGTTATGTTATAAGCTTTAATATTTTAGAACGATCATTTTCTGTGCAATGACAGAGTTATAATTAGAACAGAATAAGCAGTGTTTACATATCAGAATATAATTATTGATGCCCAGAGTAACAATGAGCAGAGGTAGACCTCCACTGATGGCAAGCAAAGATAGAAAAAAAGTCATGAAACAGGTGAGCAATTCTGCCCATAAACTGCAACAAAGCTGAGGAATAGATAGTACGTTCAGGTATAAAGAGATAAGATGGTGAAATTTGGCAGTGATGCCTAACAAAAATATCCTTGCATCACAGGGAATGGTTTTATTTTATTCACATATATATGACAGTTTTTTACCTATTTCTTCCTAAAGTGATTATATCATTTGCATAGAAAAGAAATCTGAATTTGACAAGATTAAGAGATAGATCTAGAATCACAGAGCTAGTAAATGGCAGATATTGGGTTTAACCCAATTTCTCCTTTTCCCTGAGAATACTCACTGGAGGCACTTGTGGCAATAGCGTTTAACCCGAAATAACTCGGCAGATTACAGTCTTAATCTTCCCCTAAAATTTGTCGTGAAACATCTCACTTTTGTTACTGTTTTTGCATCTCTCTGGTATATCGATAGTCTTTGAAAACAAATGACATCATTTGATTTATAGCATTCTGTTTTTAGCAGTGGTATTTCCATTTACAAAATATAAAACTTCTTGATAGCTAAAAATGTCAAATCCTAGAAAATGTAGCATTCCTACGCATGAAAAAAATATTAAATACATCATATACAGTTCTATTGCATTAGGATTAGAGATAAGTTCTCTTTAGAAATAACTCCAAGACCAGTTTTATATTTTATTTTCACATTGAAAATTAGTCAGATTTGCTTTAGCCTCAAAGAGCATGTTCATGTAAAATTAAATGAACGCGGTAGCAAGCTGCACATTTTTTTCCTAAATAAGAAATGGGTTAAACATAGGTCCTCTGACTCTAAGATAAGTGAGCTTCCACTATAATCCTTCTCCCAATAAAATGCTAGAATTAGGGCCAGATTAAATTCATCTAAAAGGTAATCAAATCATTTAGGTTAACAAAATTTTTAAACGACTGTGTTCATTTGCATTTGATTTATATATTTCCATGTTTATATATATAAACATATATATAAACATATATATATATGTGTATATATATATATATATTTTTTTTTTTACACACAACACAATGTAATGGATGTTGCACACTAATTATTGCAGCTCACATGGTGAAGCCAGAAAATTCTCGTTTGTAAGCACGATCACTAGGCCTGTGTCTCCTCGTGTATAACATGATGAGCAAGAAAATGCAACCATAACATTCTATTTTGTTTCTGAATTTCTAAAACTCTAAAGAAAATAAAATTATATTTTTTCTATCTCTTTATTTTATATGCTTAGTGTTTTCTTTTGGGTAAAACCAGAAATGAGTAATCTATACATGTACGAGTATCATGCTATGTAATGGCAATATAGATAATCCACAAATACATATTTATTGGGGCTAAATAAATAAGCTAAAGTGAAATATAATGGCTCAAACAATTATTTAAAAAGAAGAAAGAAGTTGGAAGAATCATACTATTTGATTTTAAGAATTGCTATTAGCTTCAGTGTGATATTGACAGAGACACATAGATCAATAGAACAGAAGAAAGAAGCAAAAAAATAGACCTACACAAATTGATTTTTCCCCAAAGTGTAAAAGTAATTCAATGGAAGAAGGATAGTCTTTTCAACAAACAGTGTATGAATAATCAGACATCCCTAACCAAAAAAAGAAAAAAGAAAAAAATTGAACTTCAACATAAACCTCACACCCTACACAAAAATTAACTCAAAATGGATAACAGACTTAAAACTAAAATGTAAAACTATCAAACCCTTAGAGGAGAACACAGGAAAAAATATTCATGACCTAGGGTTAGGTAAAGAGTTCTTAAAAATGACACCAAAAGCACTATCCATAAAAGAAAAAATATAGATAAATTGGACATCATCAAGTTAGTTTTTCTTTGCTTTGCAAAATACACTGTTAGAGGATTAAAAGACAAGCCACAGACTGGGAAAAATATTCAGAAATCACATATCTAACAAAGGACTCATCAAATATATAAATGTATCAAACGATCACGTTGTACACCAAAAATTACACAAGGTAATGTCAAATATCTCAATTAAAATATAAAAAAATAAAAAGAATACATAAAAAACTCTAAACTCTATAGTAAGAAAATCAACAGTCCAGTTAGAAAATGGGCAAAGGCTTGAATAGACAGACACTCCACCAAAGAAAATATCCAGCATGAACTTCTTTGACCAATGGAGCAGAAGGTGAAAAAGTTTTGGAAAATACTTATTTCGCTGATAGAGGTAGCAACTTTTTCTTTCTCATCTTTCTTTGTGTTCCTGCCTAGAAAATTATATGTAACATCTGAAAATGCAACAGCCAGCTTGAAATGAGAAAGACAAACTCATTTGATCAAGATGGTGAATAAGGAAACTATAAAAAAAGTGTTAACTTAATGGCATTATTGAGTTACTATATCAACCTTTTCCCCTGTTTTTATAGTTAAATTTCCTCTTTCACCCTTGAGCATCATTCCACAAAAATAATATAGTAAATAAATAGATTGGCAATGTGAGTTTTCTGTATTATTGGAGAACATTCAATTCTGCCATAGAGGGCAAGAAAACAAATAGAATAGATGAAGCTCATATGAAGTGTTAAACACAGAGAGTATGTCAAGCAAGTAGCGTGGGAAATATAGGTAAAGCTCACAGGATTTGTTAAGAATCAATAATAAGCAAACAAGTGTCTTGTAAGCCACAGGCAAACTTGATAAGATGTGTTAAATTTGCAGAGGAAGTCAGTAACTGGTTGACGAGTCCAACTCTTGGTTAAAAACCTGTGTGTGATTTTTCAGGCCTGACCATAGGCAATTACAATGTCTTATCTGAGAGGGGGAAGCAGCCCTCCCCACCTCAGACTTGGTACAGTCAATACATTTGACTTGCTGAAGGGAGTTGCAGCCAAGGCCTCAGGCCTTGTGGCTGATCATGCCATTTCACGTATTTATGTCTCTAGCCCCCTTATCTTCATTGCTAGGCCGCTTTATCTGAGGCTTTAGACAGAGGCCCTTTTCAGATGCCTTTGCTGAGGCCTCCTTAAAGGAGAGTAAAGGTGGGAAACTTGACACTTTTCTCCATTCTGACTCAGTATTCAATACTTTTGCACTCCTAGCTCTCCCCTCTCACCTCCCCTTACCTCAATCCCACCTCAGTGTGCATAAAACTGCCAGCAACTTTTGTTCAGGACTCCTTCAACAGTGAGACGGCCCTCACATCTATGTAGATCCACCCGACCCTTGACCTGTCCACTCTCAATGGAGGAAAGTGGGACAGAGTGAGTCAGCACTTTCTCCAGTTTTAGACTTGCACTTAAACCATCACAGGAAGTGATTAAAGGCTTAGCTCTTTTACTGTCGGCTTGCTGCTTTAATCAGTTACTCTGATACCTCACAGCTCATGTCCTTCTCCCCAAATTTAGCTGAGCTCCTGACACTAGTAAAACATATCAATATGTAATATATGATGGAAACAAGAAGAGTGTTACATAAAAATAGAAAAGAATAGAATGACAAAGTATTAATCATGCCACTTGGGCTGACATTCGTGTCATCCCTAATCAGTCACCTATGGGTGTTATCTAATATGGTTTCATTCTGGCTCCACATGACATCTGCCTAAGTAAAACACACACACACACACGCACACACACACGCACACGCCTTAGTTCTTCATAAAGCTAATTGGTGAGCTCCAGCTGTTGAGCAGGCATATTGCCCCCGCCTACCTCCGAAAGTACCAGCATGTATTTGGCACAGAAAATGTATTTTGACCCATTTACTCAAAACTCAATTCTTGTCCTCATAACCAACTTTCAGGGGAAGGCTAATGCAATAGAGGTAGAGAAAGGCATACGAACTTTGCACAACCCATGATTCAGGCAGCCCCGTAAGGTGAAAAGTCCTTCAGTACCCGTTTCATGTTGTGAGTAACCTCTCTCGATCCTTACTTTTAACTCTGTGATTTAAAAAGGTTTATTATCGTAAATGGTGATTAAATTTTCCTGATTTAGTCTGTTAACCTTGGCTCTACACAACATCTGGTAAAGCTTGCCTGGTGGTGTATATGAAAGCAACTATTGAATTAGGGTTATTTCCCATGTAACATCAGTTAAGACTACCAAGTTTCTTTTGAGGCCTGCTTTGTTTTTATATATAGAATATTAACTACCATTCGTTTAAAATGTTTCTGCAGTTGCAGTTTTGACATTTTAGCACACAAGTAAATGAAAAGGCTGTGGGAAACCCAGAGATCCTCTTAAAGGGCCCTCACAGATTCAGTCACTTGTGGGCACTCACCCTCAGTTTCGGCAGGCAGACAGTGACCCATGGGGCACTGGAGGCATACCAGAAAGCAGACTGGGTTGTGGGGCTTTGGGGAGAGGGCTGGAGGACAGTTGCCACTTTTTCTGAGTGGGGTCCTCCTCCATGCAGAGGTAACAGAGGAAATATGGCAGTCGCCATGTTTCCTGTGTTGTGCCTGCCCCCACATGGCCAAATCTCAACCTGATTGGTCTTTTGAGCTCTGCTCCCTCCACCGCATTGACTCACTGGGACTCTACCCCACCCAACTCCCCCAATACTAGAGGCACTTTCTCTGGTGAGCAACCAGCCCCTCCCACATGGAATTGAGAACCTATTTGAGGAAATAATGACTGAACACTTCCCTAACCTGGTGAAGGAAATAGACATAGAATTCCAGGAAGCACAGAGAGTCCCAAACAATATGAACTCAAACAGGTCTACACCAAGACACATTATAATTAAAATGGCAAAGTTTAAAGACAAAGAGAGGATATTAAAAGCAGCAAAAGAGAGGCAACTAGTAACCTATAAGGGCTCTCCCATAAGACTGTCAGCTGATTTCTCAGCAGAAACTTTGCAAGCCAGAATGTATTGGCAGAAAATATTCAATGTGATGGAAAGCAATGACTTACAACCAAGATTACTCTATCCAGCAAGGCTGTCACTCAAAATTAAAGGACAAATAAAGAGCTTTTCAGACAAGAAGAAGCTAAAGGAGTTCATCACCACCAGACCAGTATTACAAAGAATATTAGAGGGACTTCTTTAAGAATGGGAAAAAAAGGGCAAAATTATGAATAATTAAATGGCAGTGACTACATATCTATCAACAACTATTTTCAATTTAAATAGATTAAAAGCTCCAACCAAAAGACATGGGTATTGTGCTGAGTGGAGTGTCAGACAGAGAAAGACAGATGCAATTTGATTGGGCTTATACGTGGAATCTAAAGAACAAATTAAACAAACAAAACAAAAACAAACTCATAGATATAGAGAACATTTGGATCATTGCCAGAGGGGAAGGGGGTTGGAGGTGTGAGTGTACAGAGGGGAAGGGATTAAGAAGTACAAATTGGTAGTTACAGAATAATGCATGGGGAATAGTATGGTAATAGTGCCAGGTGTATCACTTCTTAAATTATATAAATGTCTAGCCACTATACTATACACCTAAAATTAATATCAAATAATATTGAATGTAAGAAAAAAGATGTGGTATAATGGAATATTACTCAGCCATAAAAAAGAATGAAATCTTACTATTTGCAACAACCTGGTTGGACCTAGAAGACATTGTGCTGAGTATAGTAAGTCAGGCAGAGAAAGACAAACATGACATGATTCCACTTATATGTAGAATCTAAATGACAAAATAAACAAACAAAACAGAAATAGACCCATAGATACAGAGAACATTTTAATGGTTGCCAGATGGGAGGGGGGATGGAAGGGTGGGTGCAAAAGGGGAAGAGATTAAGAAATACAAATTCATAGTTACAAAATAGTCACAGGGTTGTAAAGTATAGCATGGGGCATACAATCAATAATATTGTAATAACTATGTATGGTATCAGATGGATACCAGATTTATTGGGGTGATGACTTTGTAAGTCATATAAATGTCTCATCACTGTGTTGTATATCTGAAACTAACATCATATTGTATGTCAAATGTAATTGAAAAATAATAAAATAATTGCAAAAACAAAAACAACAAAAAAGCAAGAGCAATAGTAACTCACGTATCCAGAGTACCCTTTGAAAGACACATATTGGGAAATGACTTGTGTCTTGACTATATAAAGAATCCCTTAAGAGCAAGAAGACACGAATAAATAAAATCAATTTGGGCAAAAGATTTTAATAGAAATTTCACCCCAAAAGATATACAAATTGCCACAAGACGTATGAAAAGATGCTCAAAAATATTTGATTTAAGGAAATACAATGTCAAAAGTCATTTTATATCCACAGGAAGAGGAAAATTTTTTTAAAAAAATAAAGAAACAGAAAATAATAAGTGTGTTTGAGGATGTGGAAAAACTAGAACTCTCATACCTTGCTGGTGAGAATGAAAACAGTTGTAACCACCTTGACAAGCAAATTGTCAGGTTCTAAGATATGAAAAATCAAATGGAAATACAGAGGAGGCAAAATGGCCAAAAGAATTTTGGAAACAATTTGAAAAAGAAAAACAATTTTGGATGAAAAACATTCCCAGATTTTAAAATATACTATAAAACTGCACCCACTTACATACAGAGCATGGTTCTGACATTAGTTTAGACATACAGATAAAGAGAATAGCCTTGAGACTCCCAAAATACAACCATACATATTCGAATCTTTTGTGTTTGAAAAAATTGCCAAGAAGTTCAATGAAGACACTACACTAAGTTAAATAAGGCAGTCACAGAAGGACAAATGTCACGTGATTCCATCTATAGGCGGTATCTAAAATAGTCAAACTCATAGAAGCAGGGAGTAGAACGACGGTTGCCAAGGGCTGGAGAGAGGGGTGAACGCGGAGTGTCTGTTCAGTGATATAAAGCTGCAATCATGCAAAATGAATCGTTCTAGAGATCCGCTGTGCGACATAGTAGCCTGTAAGTAAGAACACGATGCTGTGTGCTTTAATCTTTAAAGAGTGTACATCTCCTGTTAAGTGTTCTTATCATAATAAAAAAAAATGAAAAGACAAAAATACAGACACAGTAAAAAGATTAGTAGTTACCAGGGGTTTCAGAGTAGAGAGAGGGGATGGTTAGGTAGAGCACAGGGGCTTTTTGGGATTGTGAAACTATTCTGTGTGACACTGTGATGGTGGGTAAATAACATGTATCAGTTTATCAAAATTCATGGAATAGTACAACACAAAGAATGAACGCTAATGTAAACTATGCACTTTGGTTTGCAATAATTTGTAAATATGGTATCATCAATCGTAGCAAATGTACCACATCAGTGCCAGATATTAATAATGAGGGAGACCGTAGGTGAGGGAAAATGGGGAGAGGAGATATATGGGAAGTCTCTGTACTTCTGATCAATTTTTGTGTAAACCTAAAACTGCTCGAAAAAATAAATTCTATAAAGAAAAAAGAAATTCAATAATGAATGTGGTAGTCTCTTCTTCAAAAGATGCCCCTTTTGAATATCCACATTTAGAAAGATGATTATAGACAGTTTACACTGACAAAAAAAATTATAGACATGAACAGAAGGAAAACAATCCCAAAAATTTTAAATACAATCATTGAGTAAACACCTGTGATTATGAGATAGGCAAAAACTGTTTGAATGTAACCAAGACTACAAATAAAAATTAAACTACATTAGCAAAATGAAAAATGTTGGTGCTACAAAAGTCTACATTAATGAAAGGTCAAAAAAAGAAACGTGCTGAAAAAAAACACTTGCAAATCTCATAATAGGTAATGAAAGTGAATCTAGAATACATGAAGATTATTATCAAATGAAGAGGTGCAACACGAATAACGAAATTGTTTTAACAATTGGCTGAAATTCGAAGAGATAGGTCACAAAAGTAAAAACATGAATGACCAAGAAGCACATGAAATGATGCTCAAACCTATTAACGGGAAATGAAAATTAAAATGGAATCAGTGTAACACGTTTGTCTTGAAGCATTGCTGTAAGAATAATAATAATAAAAATATAGGCAATAACAAGCAGGGAACCTTATACATTGGTGATGGGAATGTAAAAATTGGCAGCTACTTTGGAACACAGTATGGCAATTTCTAATAATTGTTTCTGACAGGATATAAGCAATAGTAGGATTAATAAACTACACAAAAGAAATGAAAAATTATATTCACCCAAAAACATGAACACACAGGTCACAGCAGCATTATTTACAGCATCAAATAAATGAAAAAGAACAGGTCTCACTCAACCAGACATTATGTGTAAAAACGTTGCATCCATACTGTGGAATATAATTTTATAGAATACAAATCCATATTCATGGATTAGAAAAGTCAATATTGTTAAAATGCCAATAGAATTAGGTAGATCTACAGTTTCAAAACTATCACTATTAAAATTCCATGTGAATTTTTGCATAAATTGACAAGCTGATGCTAAAATTAATATGGCAATGTAAAAATCCAAGAAGAGTCTACACGATCTTGGAAAAAAACAACAAAAGTGGGAGAATAAACACTTTCCAATTTCAAAATGTACTACAAGCCTATAGTTAGCTAGAGAGTGTGATACTGGCACTAGGATAGACACACAGGCCAATGGAATGGAATTCACATCCATAAATAAACCTATACATGTTGGTTCAATTTAATTTTGACAACACTGTCAAACCAATTTATTGCTGAATGGTAGTCTTTTCCAAATGTGATGCTAGGAAAATTGGATGTCCATATGAACAATATAAATGCAGACCCTAAATTCACAGCAAATAGAGGAATTAACTCAAAATGGATCATTGACTTAAATGTAAATGCCAAAATTTTTAGAAGAAAATATATGTGCACATCTTTGTTCCTCTAACATTTGCAATGATCGTTAGTTACAATACTGAAGCACACTAAAACAAAGAGAGAGAGAATTTTAACTTCATCAAAATAAAAACCTTTGAGCTTCAAAAGAGAGTATCAAGAAAGTATTAGGGAAGAGAATAAATAACTCAGTTGAATATGGACATTAATAGAGAGTTCCTTCAAAAAGATATACAAATGAGAAAAAAAAAAGGCATGAAAAGATGCTCAACACCAATAGTTTTTTTGAAAAATGCAAGTTCAAATGCCAAGAAGATACCAATTCCTACCCACCAGAATGGTACTAATAAAACAGAAAATAACAGATACTGTTGAGGATGGTAGAGAAACTGAAACCCTCACAAATTGCTAGTGAAAATATAAAATGTTACAATCACTTTAGAGAAGTTTGCCAGGTTGATAACATGTTAAACAAATATGCAGTACAAGATTTATATTGCAAAAATTAATTTCTATCCAAGTTAAAGATTTTCACCTGAAGTTTTATGGCATCTTTAGTCATAATGGCCAAATATCCAGAAAAGGCAAATCAATAGAGACAGAGAGTAACATGAAAGAGCATGAAAAATATTAAGGTAAGTTAAAGAAGGCACTCAAAAATACCAACTATATAAAATGTCTAGAGAAGGAGAGTATGTAGTGCATTAGTGATTGTTTGAGGCTATTAGTGGGAAGGAGAAGTGACTAGAAATAGGTTGAAGGTTTCTTTGCTGCGATATTATTGTTTAAAATTAGATTTTGGTTATGGTATGCAACTTGTCTATTTATTAAAACTCATTGAATTTTTACACTAACAACAGCGCATCTTATGCTTTGTAAATTATATCTCAATAAAATCGCTAAAAAGTCAATTCCATTTCTCTCTACCAGCAGTGTAAAATCAGAAATAAAAATTAAGACATTATCATGTCAATAGCATGAGATAGAAGAGAATACTTTGATCTGATTTTAATTTACTATCAATATCTATAAAGCACATGCGATACTTTATATGGCTTAAGCATAAATGAAAAGTTGTTTTGCTTTTGTTTTTATAGCTATTATTATTGTAACTTGGATATATTGTTCATTTGCCATTGCCTTGGGGATAGGGAATTCCTACACTACAGGGGGTCACATTTTATAATCTTTTCAAATTAGCAGAATAAAATTTAACAAGTTATAAATAGAAGAGAATTTGTAAAGCTCTGGAGAAGGATTTGAATTTCATCTGAAAATCACTGAGAACAAAAATGATTTTGAAAGGTTTGACTTTTCACTGATTACTGGTGAAGACATTGTCAGGAGATGTGTAAACACTAGACAAATGCTTTCTTATATCTATCAGCATTTTTTTGTTTGTTTTGCTGTCCCTGAACAGATGAATAATGTTTAATAATCCTCCAATTCTATCTGAAATTGTTAATACTTGCTAATCAGCAATGCTAAAATACTCTAATCCTTTGATGCCGTTATCAAAAACAATACTTAAAAGAATTTCCCTCCCTTGTGTTGAGAAGAGGGGGATTGAGGGAAGGATTCAGAGGGTAAAGGGGGTCAAATACACGGTGACAGAAGAAGTGACTCTGGGTGATGAACACACAATGTAATACACAGATGAAACCTATATAATGTTATTATTAACCAATGTCACTCCCAAAAACTTAATTAAAAAAAGAATTTACCTAGACGCCAACAATATGTCTTTATCCTTGAAATGACGTCAGGTACAAATGCCAAACACTAAAAATTTTCTCTTGAGTTTCTTACACATCAATTTACATTCTAACTCATTCCCATTAATTTTCCTCATTCTAGAGTATTCAACAACTGATCATTTAAACCATCCTTTCCTCCACAACCCCTATGTATTTTCCTGCTTGACTTAGATCAATTTATTTGAAGCAGAGAATTGCTTTTTAGTGGAGGTTATCTGAGGAGATGACATCTCATAACCTTGAAAACTGGTGTATAAATAGAAGTGGGGAATCAGGAGGGAAGGAAGAGACTATTATTGCATGCAGTTAGCCATAACTTCCACTTCATCATCCAAACCACGGCTGTGCACGATAACCTTCCCTCTCATGCTTTAAATCTGAGAAAGAAAGCCCAAGTAGACGAAAGTACGGTGGAAATAAATCTATTCAAATCTAGACAAAGGACTTTATTTTTATATTAAATGATATAATTTGAAGTACTATAATTTAATACCAGAGGCTTTCTTAAATGATTTTATTTTAATCTTATGCAAATTAAGCCATTCAATTAATCTGGTTTTCTTCCCCATCACCAATTACACAGTATTTTACAAAAAGTTAAATGACTTTCATGCATTTACTCCTGGAAAAAAATCACCTTTTCATCACGTCTTGTGTTAATAAATGGTGAACATTTCAGAAAGAATTTAAAACAACATTGCATTCACCCAAGCCTGTCAGATCACAGAGGATAGCTACTTGGAGTTTTACATTATTACTGAATTAATAAAATCGCACACAGAACGAAGACACCAAAACACACACAGAGAGACAAATTAAAAGCAAAACAATTTGGAATTACTCTTTTGGGTACGGGGGTTTGCTTGAAACATACATGTGACATTGCTGTAAAGGTAGAATGGCAATCTCAAAATAACAGATTGTGTGATTTTGACAGATTTCTTTCTTGACATGAAGAAAAGTTTAGAATGTTAATGAATTGAAACTGACATGTGAATTAATCCTGTAACTTGCAGTCAAGGGAAGTCGTTCTCCACATTTTCTCCACAAGTTCTTTCTACTAACATTCTACCTAATATTAAAATGAGATAGTTCAAATATTTTCAGATTTTTTTTCAAGGAGCATTTTCAAAGTACCAGTATAACCATATTCAAAACCAGATTTTCACCCCACCCCACCCCGGTATTATTGACTGAGTTATTCAGATTACAACTCACTAGCTAGTAAATCGTGTCTTTCACACAAAGAAAGCCAAATGTAATCCAACTCTTTATGAGTGAGACACCCTATATTTATTTCTCTCTTAAAACTAAGTAGAGACGCCTTGAGATATTTCATCATTCTTAAAGAATTATATGGTTCTAGCAAAAATCAACTTTCTTTTCTCAGAAGGCAAATAAACAAGCACTTATGAATCTACTCTCCAGTTTGTATATATTCCAATAACAAGAAGAATAAATTTATATTTTTTAAATGTTCTTTAATTTTGTATCTCCCCCATAATTACAACTGCTACTGTTGAAAGAAAGAATGGGTGATAATATTTAATTTTAGTCTGAAAATATTTTCTTACCTGGAGCGATGGTGTCAACAATATTTAAAGGTTTGTATACAACTGAGAAAGAAACTGCCTTCCTGGATGTCAAGTCTAAAAATATTCATCCCCCAAAATAAGAGAATGACAAAGTAGAATTGGACACATGGGACTAAAGATTTGTCTAAAATTATAGTTGAGAATGAACTCAAATCAATGGGGTCATGGCAACCAGGCCACATATGTGCTAAGCTAACAATCCACATTTAAGGCATTATGACTCTAAAAAATAACAGAAAGATTTATTGCAAAAGGTTTACTAAGATTAAATGTGGAGCATTTTTACTTTAGGCTTGTTAGTTGTCTTTGAATGATGGTTCATAGGCTCATTTAACATTGCTGATTACTAAAGAGCCATTGACAGCTCCCCCCAGGACTTTCCCACCCCACACACTGTATATCCTAAAATAACAGTGTCTGTAGGTTTTGATGGCAAAATGGGTTTGGAGAACTTCTCAAATAAGGGTGTAAATAGAACATTGGGTCAGCAATAGAATCCTTGGCAAATGCCCACAAAAGAAAAGGTCAAAATAAAGTCGAGCAGGGCAACTAAAACACACACATAGAAGCAATGAAAATAAGCTTATTTTTCCCCATTTTTCCTGGAACCATTTCATGCCTTGTCAGAATAAGGAAGTCCAAATTCCAGACCTCTCCAGACCAATTACCATGCTATTTTAAATCTACTCAAAGAAAGTAGGTTATGTCCTATATATTGCTCTTACAAATTTTCAGGAAAGGAAAGGTCTATGAAGTGGGAACATAATTCTAGCTCTTGTTGGCTATTACTTCCAGGAATTTATCGGTGAGGAAAGAGCTTAAAGGAAATGTATCGTCTGTCTTTCAAGGAGTTGTCTACTTTCAACTTATCCTGGGGAATAATTGTACCAATTCTCAACATGGCCATTTGCAACTTATGAAACACAATTTTATCTGTTTATATATTAATAGAGTTTGGTCAGTTTTAAACAGAGGCAAACCTAAAGAGAAAAGAAAAGCAATGCTGTAAGAAGAAAAGAGGTAAAATTAAGCTCACTTGCCAATTTTGCCTTGGTTCTTTGTGACTATGCATTGACACCTCTCTCTTTAGCCGAAAGTTACCTTGAGCTTTTCTGATGAAACAGCTCTACGGCATGAAAATACTCAGTTTATCATTTCTGAAGTCCTTCCAAAGGCTCTTCACAGAACATCACCATGTCACATCCACCTAAATAGAATGCAAAGATGAAATAATCATTGTCTCATACCACAGCCCCAGTATTGAGATAGTCCAAATGTCATTTAAGTACCTCAACCTCAACCTCAACTGGTCCAAACTAAACTAATCTTTCCACCCCAAACCTACCCATCTTTCTAATTAAAAGTCATCGCCATCTACCAAATTGGTAGTTATTTCTGATTATGCCTCTACTTGCCCTGATCTCCCTTATTCTAATCAATCAGGAAGTTCTCTTCAATAAAACCTTTACATGTCTCTTGAATTTATCAACTCCTTCCCCTCTTGTTAAATTGTAGTTCCAATCATGGCATTTCTGCAATGTGCTTTATTAATATCCCTGCCTTGCACTACAGATAGAATACCGCTATGTGCATCCTTTCAAGTTGACTTAGTTTACATGATTTTCATGACCTGTACCTGCTTTTCTTTTCGTTTTATCTGTGGTCCTTTCTCCTCTTGCCCACTTGCCACCATCCCACACACACATCCGTATTCCCAATGATACTTCAAAATACAACTTAATCATTATTTTCTCTTGGAAGACTTCCCTGGTATGACGAGGTTGTCTTGGGTGCGTCTATCATGTTCTTACATTACAATCATTTTAGGACTGAAAATGAGAGAGGGGCTCAGGGTGAGCCTGCCTCTCAGCACTCACCTTTGAGTCGCCAGCAAATTTCCTGGCTTATAGGAGGCACTCCACAAATGCTCACTGGATACTTGAAATAACTTCATTTAAGTTCCATAAACAGCAGTTCCAGTTTTAAATGTCTAATCATTGACAATGTGTGGGTTTGCATTTAAACATTACTGCAATTCATTTTGTTAGCTAAGCATGAACTGCATTCTCTGAAGTTTTCAGCACTTGTATGGCAAAATTACGGCGCAAAAGTATTTCCATCTTATTTCCCAAGTCCAGTCTCAGAAGAGAAGTCTCATTATTATTCCAATCATATCACGAAGAAAACTGAGGCAAAAAAAGAGGAGTTAGGTGACTTACCCAAGTGACACACCGAAAATCCAAAATAAATCCAAGGTTAATCCTCTGAATATTCTGAGTCTAATATGACTGCTTAGCTCCTGAGCTGTGCTCTTTAATATTCATGGAGGGAAATGCATTTTTCAAAAGTGTTAGGCCCTTGAAGATGAATGTTATTTTTGTTTATAACAGATGTGTACATATTTTCAAATATAAATTGGCTCTGGGTGGGAAACATCTAGGAAAATGTAGAAATTTTGAGAAGTGAATTGGTAACTAAAGAAAGGATACGTGATTTGGACAACTTGACTTCGGTGATCATAAGTCATTGCAGGGAATTTCACAACTCAGAGTAAAGGCTGTCACGATGCCAGTGTTCTCAGCCATTTGCCCATGAAAAGGCTGAGACTGCACAGATTGACTCTGCTCTGGGCTCAAGCTGTAAGTGAAACTGGGCGACTTGACCTATTTTCACAAGAAAACCAATTAACAGCAGGAGTGTTGAGAAAGGACAAAATTACCTGGAGACCACGAGCTCTCACAGAGGACTCCTGTTACACAGCACTCACTATCTCCCTCCAAAATGCTCTTCAAGTATAAGGTTTTTAAATGCACCAACATGTTTGAATAATAACTTCCCCCAGCACTACTCTAAGTGTTTTATGCCTGTTACTTCTTTTAATCCCAGAACAACCACATGAGGTGGGTAATGATTCCCTTTTAGAGGCCCTGACCTAGTAGGTATCTTGTCCATATCATGTCATGTGCCACGTGACTAATGCATGGCAGAGCCTCCATTTGAACTTGAGATATGCATTTTCGTGTTTGAGCTCTTAACCACCAGATCTGCTTCCGCTCACAGCTGGATATATAAATATGAATGGTGAGGGCTGAGAACTAATGAAGATAGCTATATGCCACTCTATCTATAGTTATCTTTTGAATATAAGATAAATAGCAAATATATCATTGTACTTTCCTTCAGTGTGCTTCTTTATTTTCTTTGTAAGTTTTCTTCTTTTAATACCTTGTTTCACTAACTAGGTTTCTTCCTTTCTTCCTTGAACTATTTTCTGTGTTGGATAATTGCTTCTTGTATCGCGGGCTACTGACACTTCCCTGAAATAACTGAAGCGACCTAAAGGACAGATTTATAGTCAGAGACCTTAGGTGTTAAAATACCCTGGGGACTCTGACTGAGCCTGAACATTAGAGCCCTAGGGAATAGATATGCCTTATCATTTTGCTTTGCTTTGCTGATTATTCTTAATAAATGGCAAAGACTCCCTAAGTATGGACCCAGAGCAACTTCAAGTATACTGCAAAACAGCCATAGTCTTCCTCTTGTTTTTTCATTCTTGAATTAAAGTGAAACACAGACTCACATTGCCACGGGCAATGTAAGTACACAGGACATGGAGATTGGATCATTAAGATGTATCATTTTAGAATAATGAAGGATTTCTTTAGAAGTATTTAGAATTGTTAAATAGTAGAATGATATTTCTCTTTGAGACAGACAACTAGAGTTGGTTGAGAAGAGAGAAACTGCAACAACAATGAAAAAATCAGATTAAACCATCGTTTACAAAAGAAATTACAAATGCAATCAATAAGGTTAGATATGTTTGGCCTAGAGAAGACTGGCACTTACTTTCAGATAAAAAAGAAACAATTCAGCTTCTGTGAGCCCTCAACCTCTCCCTCTGTCACTGAACAGAGAATAGAAAGAAATTAAAACTGCAAGGTTTATTTGAGAGAAAAGTCAAAAACATGTCCCACTGGTACAAACTGAATGATACTAGAAAATATTATCCATGAAAATTATTACCTCTTCTTACCTGGAGGTCTTTAAAATTAAAGCAAAAAAGAATAGCAGCTCAGGAGAAGAAAGCCAGTTTAAGGAATCCACTTCTCACTCTGAATACCACCCCTGTGCTGGCGTGTGGGAAAGAGGAGAAAGGCCTTAATCAGATCATCTCGAATGGAGAACTTCCAAGGGGGCTTTTCATATATCACGGCATTAGAAGAGCTATAACTTAAGAAATTAATGACAGGTTCCATAATGTCATCATTACAAAGAATGATCCTATTGAGTAATGGAAAAGTCAAATGGCTATAAAACCTGTTTACAAAGAGTGTGTGGGGGGGGGGGGGGGGGGGACACAGAAAGAAGAAAAAGAAAACATTTGGAAAGGAAAAGAAAAATGTACAAAAAACAAGAATAAGAGGGGCAAGCTATGACAGAAGGCAAATTCAAGTAGCACAGGTCCATAAAACTTGTGATCCAATTGGAGTTTCACACAGAGGCACGAGGAAAAAGGAGAATGAAATTCAAAGTTAGTTTATCTCTATTGAGAGCAAAAATAATCAACAGGAAAAGAATATTTCTATGTGGGGACGGATCCTTTAAGGGAGTAAGATGACCACGTAGAAGCACTTGCTATATAATTGTCCTCTATGCTTTCCATTAAGGAGACAAAGAGGGACATGAAGGACAGAAAGTATCCGGCCACCAAATATGAAAAACAGGCATTTATGGCTGGATTTTTTCCGGATAACCTTGTATATGTTTGCTCATCCCCAAATGCTTAAGCATCTAACTTGATCATTGTATAACGTAGATACATAACGTAACTTCAGTACCGATTAAAAAAAAATAAAAAGGAAAAGAGAATGGTGATGTGGGGTGTAGCAAAGTGCCTAAACTTAAGCGCAGATTCTTAAGTCTGACTACTGGGTTTCCAGTCTAAACTCAGACTGTTTACTTACTGTGGAAACTCAGGCAAGTTGGTCAACCTCATTATCCTCATGCAGAAAAAAAGTTTAGGAAAGAACTCAAAAACATCTGGTTAGTGAAACAGATGGTAAAGTAAAAAAAAACCTTAATAAAATCACTAGAGATTTAATTTTTTTATAATTAAATATTTCTACTCTAAAACTGAACACCATTCAATAGAGATAGATAAACAGATGCATAGGAAGGAAGGAAGGAAGGAAGGAAGGAAGGAAGGAAGGAAGGAAGGAAATTATATCTATCTATCTGTCTATCTGTCTGTCTTTCTGTCTATCTATCCATCCCTTGCTGCAAGTACTAATGTCTATTTATAATTGAGAGATTGCATGTCTAGAAACTAAGAGAGAAAGGCATCCATGACCTTGCAGAAGTTACTTATTTTCGCTGTACCCAGTTTCTGTACCAGTAAAGTGAAATAAATAAAGATATCTGCCTTACAAAGATTAAGTGAAAGCACCTATGGAGTACTTTGAATGGTGTCCACCACACAGCCAACACTGGCAATTGTTAAGAGCTGAATAACGAATAAATCTTCATATTGTGTGTCTGCAGTGTACTAAGCTTTTTTCTAGACCCTGGCAATATAGCAGTGAATATAACAAACAAATATTATTGCCCTCATTTTAGGATTGACATAATGTTATTGTTAAAGTTACAAATGTGTTACTTGTCTTGAGAGTCCGTTTGACTCCTTTAAGATAGAAAATAGTTGAGTACATTTAATTAAAGAGGTGCCAGAAATTATTCTTAGGCAGAGTTTAAAGATTGAAGTCACAGAAGGAATAATTTATGGCATAAGAGGTTTCAGGAGGTTAGAGATGGCATGATCTGTAGAGTACAGGTTAAAAAGTTATTCTTGAAGAAAAGAAGGCTCACTCTTTTTTTTTTTTTCTGAGATGAAAAGGGGGAGATAGAAATTGCTGAACATATCGATATGGTTGTTTGAAAGTGGAAGGTGAGCTCTGAGGTGATGCCTGGTCTCTTGGTGAAGTATTAGGTGAGATCTTTTGCTGAAAGATAATTGGGGTAAAATGGAAGAGTTGAGGAGGAAATGTTTATAGATTATCCAATGCAGATAAGAGAAGGAGTTGAACAGGAACTTCTAGGAGGGCCAAAGTGCAAACCTGCTGACAGGCGATGACACCTCAGTGAAGATCCATTTGATGAGACCTTTTCTTCTAAATGTTATCCTTGTCTCTGTGGCATGTAGAAAGAGTGATTTTTTACACATTCTTTCATGTGCTCATTCATCAAACGTTCACGGAATGCTTATTGTCATCTAGGCAATGCAATACAGGGGAAAATAAGACTGACCAAGACCCCTCTTTGCCTTTGGTGGGGCGGGCGGGTAGAGTAGGAGTACGGTAAGGCAAAAAGTGAGGCCCTATAGGGTGCTAAAGGGCTTGGATGCTAAAGAGAGAGGTGTGGGAACACTGGGTGCCACAGGGAAGAACCTGAGAGAAAAAAGAAAGGGGGTTGCTAAAACAACCAACTCACTTTTTAATTATTCTCCTGGAGAAAAGTCTGATAAGAAACCTCATTTCTTGTTTTACCATAAACGTGCAGAAATCCTGGTTAATGGAGATCGTGAATGACAAAAGTTCAATAAGCCGGCTCTCCTACATGAAAAGAGGACTATGAAATGTGTCTTTTTAAAACTACTTTGCACACTACTTTTAAACTCTTGATAGGTGATAAAAACTAAAAATGAATTCTAGTAGTCATTCTCGACAGGGGATGATTTTTGTCCCCCAAGGGGACATCTGACACTGTTTGGAGACATTTTTGGTTGTCACGACTAGGAGATGGGCTGCTAATGGCATCTAGTGGATAAACAATAACTACCTTACTCTACCTAATCAACCAGCTAACCAACCAAACAAACAAACAAATCTAGGAGTTTTTAAAGCTTGGGATCTTTATCAAAATTTACTTTATAAGGTCACATTTTGTGGGAACAATAACTAACAGCCCCTTGAGACATAAAGGAACAATACAGCTATTGTACTTAACAAGTTAGGAAATACACATTGATTACAAAGATGTTTTATCCTTGTTTTACATGATATTGTATATGTCACCGATATATCTGATGAAGAAATTTGCTAATTTAAGAGGTTTTAAAAATTATCATTTTAAGCAACTGTAAGAGCAAACTTAATATTTTTCTGAATGATATTAACATGTAATTCAAAAATCCATTCCTGCACCATCATGCCAGCTCTCCTGCCCAAGCAGATCACACAGCAGAAACAAAACACAAAAGGTTGTTTTTCGGGAGAAATGAACCAGAACTTCCAACTTCTAGTAGCAATATTTCCAAAACCATTATCAGCCAAGATGTTTAAGATTTTCCCTTAGTTATCGTGAAAACACGTTTTTTGTTTTTTTTTTTTTCTGTTTCTGACGTAACCCAATTATCTCAACAAAAATCAAACATAGTCAGGACACTCCTTTAAATGTTAATGGAATTAAGACAACAATGTTAAGTCGAAATCAATTGCTGCCTAAAAAAAAGAAAATTTATATATTATGATATAACTATTTCTAGTGCTATATTGAAGAACCGAAGGTGATTACTATCTCTAAAGCAGTTCTTAAACTCCAAATTTTGCTTATTGCTATTATAATACTTATATAATGATGTTGGTACAGGGTAATCAGCAAGTAGTCAGCTAATGGTAGTCCTGCAGATTTAGAGAGGAGCAGAAAATAATATGATCTATCAGGATAGAGAAGAAGAGGAGATCTATGAATTATGAAATTTAAAACAAAACTTAAAAAGAATCTAGAAGTAATGATTTGAATCGTAGAAAAAGAGGAGTACATGGCACTGAAAATCAAAATCTAAAATGTACATGAAGTCAAGAGAACGTTTGCCCACCTTTTATTTCCTCCTTTAAATCCATGCAGTGTGAGCAAAAGATTTTGGAGCTCCCAAGGAAGCCAAGCACTCAATAGAGAACATGCTAGTGCGACGAGAAACTACCTATGGATCCAAGAAAATACTAAAAGTGGATTTTAGCGCTGAGCAATGGGAAGATGATATAATAGCTGTGACTGCTGCAATGTACACAGAACAAGAAGTTTTCAACTGAAAATAAAAGGCTTTAAATATCCACGCATTTTAGCAATCTATATATAAGGTGACCGTGTGTGTGTGTGTGTGTGTGTGTGTGTGTGTGTGTGTGTCCCTCTTTGCCTATTAAAGTCCTGGGTTATGCTTGTTTTATCCACGCTTGGAGAAGATTGCATTAATATCCCCAATTCCTCATCCTTCCTTCAACCCACACCCTTTGCTATATAATTTTGCTATGATCCCCCACTCTAGGTGGGACATACTTTCCCATCCCTTGACTCTAGTTTGGCCACGAACTTGCTTTGGACAAGACCTGACCCAAATAGAAGCTTGAAACAGACTGGATATTTTAATATTAGAAAATTAGTGTTCTTTCAATACCTGAGAGTTGATGGAAAGCTGTATCTTCTACCTGAGATTTAACCCAGGATTGGAGAAGGAATGTTTGACAAAACATGGAGGAAAACATTCAACTTATTTAATAAATTAGTTTTTCATGCAATTAAAAGAGTAAAACAGAATATTGTTTCCTTTGTCACTATCAATAAGAATAAATCTATCCAAAAGAGTGGGATTGGTCAGCAGAGGAAATGCCAGATGTATCTTATAAATAAAAAATCTGTCCTGTTAAAACTACCTATCTATTCCATAAAATGACTAGGAATAAATTTCAAATGTACTGTTTTATCTTCAGTGCTTTGTATAGGGCCTATACACAGAGGTTGCCTACCACTCTGTGAAGATTAAATTAATTGCTTGTTGGAAATCATCCTAGAAAGAATGTGTATTCATGTATGTATGTATTCAATAAGTAATTGTTGAGAAATTACTACATATCATGTTTTATGGCAAGTGCTAGGCACACAGCAGTGAGAAAAGTAAACAGATAAGTCACAGCCCTGGTTGCAGAAAACAGAATAAATAAAGTACGAAATAGTGGGGTGATGCTAAGTGCTAGGGAAAAGAGATACAGCACAGAAAACAGATGGAATGGTTTGGGATGGAAGGCCTCTACAATTTTAAAGAGGTAGTTAGGGAAGGTCTCACTGGAAACAAAAAGGGAGGACATTTGAATAAACTTTTAAATGAGGTGAGGGTGTGACACGTGTAGCTATTGAGAAACCGTATTCCAGGTAGAAGAAAAGTAGATGCAAAGGTCCTGAGGCAGAAGTGTACTTAATGTGCTTCAGGCCTAGCAGGGCGGCTAGCATGGCTGCAGCAGAATAAAGGAGAGAGAGAGAGTATTAAGTGAAGTGTTCAGGTTAATCAAGGGGGCTAGGGCTTGTTGGGCCTTTTAAACCATAGTTAAAACTCTGGTTTTTATTTTAAGTAAGGCAGAAGCACGGAGATTTTGAGCAGAGAAGTGGGAGATTATGATATGTTTTAAGTGAATCCTCTCTAGCTGTTGTGTCGAAACTATACTAACGGGGAAAAGGCAGAAGCCGGGAGAGGAGACTTACAGATTTCCAAATCAGAGAGGATGGTGGCCCCAAAAGAGCAATATTCCACAAAAGAACTTACCTGGGGAACTTGTGGAAAACATGCATGTGCATTTTTCATTAATGATTTTGAAGTTGAAAATTTTAGAGCAGATACATTCCACTAATTCCATTTTTAGTGCCATTTCATAAAATTAAAAATTGCTTTGCTCTTACCACTATGTAATAGTCTCTCTTCTTACAGATAGAATATTAGATATCTAAATGTTCTATACGTATACATGTGAGTTACCTCTACCTAAAATTCAGGAATGTATGACTCAGTCCTTTATTGTCTTCTAAAATAACTCTGAGAAATAGAAAATTTAAGCCCTGAGTAGTCATAAAATGTCTACTTTTAAGAGTTACAAGATCTTTACCTAAAACTATTTATTTGCAGGGCCAAGCTATCAAGAATTACTTCTGACTACCCCAAAGTCATGAGGAGGAAGCATGGGAAAGGCATCCAAAACAGAAGAGGGGTACAGAGTCTTAAGATTAAATTTACCCATTTTGATGCTAAACTAACCTCAATGATTTTTCAAACTAAAACAGAGAAACATCAAATAGCATTGAGAGTTGGGATAAAAATCACATTGTTTTAAACATGTGCTATTACAGTTTATGCATAGTCTGAGAGAAAGCATTGCACACTGGCAATAGCAAAGTGGACAGTTGGAACTCTGCAGGCCTACCCTCCAATTCTAACATAATCATTTTCTGCAGAGGTGTGAACCAAATGCTTGATTCAATTTTAGCATTTCAAGATTTTCCTCTGTAACATGGTAGCGATAATATATCTTCCTCAGGCCATTATTGTATGAGGATTAAGTATAAAATAAATAATGCCTATAGAAGGGATTTTACATGGCTCCTGGTATATGACTTTTTAAACAATTCATATTACCTTGCTCTCTGTAAAACAACAACAAAAGAACAAAAACTTAATGATCTTAAGTAAGTAGAACTACTGAAGCAAAAAAGGGCATTGTTCTACTTCCCACACCAAGTAAGAGAGGAACTGAAGGAATCTACTGCAGAAATAGCAATAAGAAATGTGGACTTGAGGCTCTGTTAGACTGTAAAGAGATTCTAGTTAACCTAATTAAGATAAGAGTACCTTAATTGGCCTAAGGGGAACTCCCTGTGATAAAATTGTGAGAGTGCACAGATTTGTGCTGAATGCCTCTTAGAGAATGGAACCTGAGGGCATATGCAGACAATTGACAGTCTTATAATTGATTCTGATACAAACTTTAATATAACCACATTAAAAAATTGGACATTACCATGCATATCATTATTGCTATTATATATCTGCATGCTCTCTCTTATTGAAATGAGACAGGAGTTTTAAACGGGTACATATATCAAATTTGTAATAGTCATTTATTAATCCTTATGTCTAGGTATTATTTAAAATTTGTAAATGTTTCTAAGGCAGCAGATCCTAGCATTGATTTGAATTTTCTCATGAAATGATTGTCATTTGCGTTCAGTTCCCCCAGTGCCCCAGCTGTCCTGTCCTGGGAATAGTCCTGTGCTATAATCTCCTAGAGGCGACATTGCAAGAGAGATGTGTGAAAAGAGTTTTTCTGTGGTCTAGTTGAGAATTGTCATACACTTCTGGTGCTATGTAAAACGAAGTGATTGTTACAAATAAGACTTAAGTCCAAATTTTCTTAATGTGGTCCAATTCTCAGTTTATTCCTTGCAATAACAGGGTTAATGTTTTAGGGGAAACATTTTTTAAAAAAAAAAAAAAAAACTGCAGAATTTGCTGCTACATCAAAAACCAACTTTGGTTACTATTAAAATTATATTTAACAGAGCTGCCATATACAAGCTTCTATTTTTCTGTTGGCTATACACAGATGTGACTCTAGAGGAGGAAGTGCGTGACTTTCATCTTCTCTTGATAATTCGATGTTGATTACAAATTATATAGATGGAAGGAATGTGAAATAAAGTATAATGAAGGCCAAGAAAAGAGGGGGATAGCATAGTTCAGTGGCTGAGAAAACCAATTTTGGAAGCAGAAAGACATATTCAAATCCAAGTTTTTCAAGTTATTAGCAGTGTGACCTTTGGTGATTTAATTTCTCTAAATTCATTTCCTGATCTTAAAAGGATGTCTAATACTCATACACCACTAGGTTATTATGAAAATTAAGTAAGAAAATATATAAGGGTTCTTATCTCAATGTCTTGAACATATAAGCACTCAAGTATTATATTTGTTCAATGACGTTATTACCTTTACTTATAATAATAATAAACACTCAAATATTATTACTTAGTTGTGTGGTTGTTGTTATTACCATAATTGTTAAGAAAAGAAAGAAAACAATTGCTCTATGATGTTCAGTATTCACTCTTGGCTAATTTAAACTCAGTTTCCCTCTGGCTCACTCCTTTCTTAAGAATGAGGGGTGTGATTATAAACTACAAAAGACTGAGAAAAAAAATTCCCCCATTTGGTTAAAAGATGGAGTTTTGGGCTGAGCTGAACAGAGTAAAGAAGTTGGAAAAATATCCTTTTGGAAGAATGTCCTCTTGGAACATCCTTCCCTAAGGATGGGTAAGTGAGTAATACAGACACAGGCCAAGCCTATGGAGAGGACTCATCTACAGATCTCTGATTTTGCTAACCTACTCCTGCTTCTTTTGGGGAGATGTGTGTGTGTGGGGGGGGGGGGGGGGGGGTGCTTTTCTTGGTAACATCAGTGATGAAGCTTTCTCTTGTCTAAAGTCCTAAATCTGTATCCCCAGACACCTGATGAATGAAAATGTTTCTGGGGACAAAACCTTTTATGGAAAGAACAGTGATCTTTGCTTTAATTCCTAAGCCTCCATTTGTAAACTGGGTGGCAGCTCGCCTTAACGGGTATAGAACGTAGCCATCGGGTAGAATTCTGGGAGCGTCATAAGAAGCCTGCCTTGGAGGCTTTCCTAGGCAGCCGTTAGCGGCTGAGAGACTCACTTTTGAAGGCCGTCTTAAGAAAGCGTATAAGGGAGAGGAGAATGAAGTGAAGTGAGACATAGCGGGACTCCAGGGCATCCTACTGACCTCAGGAGCCGCCAGTGTCGTCATAGACACTACTTGGACACCTGCGATTTTCCCTAGGCCTGTCACGTAGGCCACCGTCCGCAGCCGCAACAGCGGCAGCCATTTTGGTTTTGGGCACTCACAAAGCGGGGTCCCATGCCGACAGCTGAGTTGGGGTGAAGACCCCAGAAATTGCCATGGCGAACAAGTGGCGTCGCCGTGTAAAAGTCTATGCCCTGAATGAGGACCAGGAATGGGAGCATCTCGACACTGGATTCGTCACCACCATTTACGTGGCACGTCTCCACGGCCTGTGTCTGGTAGTTCGGTCAGAGTCGGACGGCTCAGTGATCTTGGAGTCAAAGATACAGCCAGATGTACCCTATGTGAAACAAAGAGGATTATTAATTGTTTGGTCTGAGTCTGAGGACCATGGAATGGCACTGAGGTTTCAGTTCACAGAAGGTTGTCAGGATATCTGGGAAGATATTTGTGAGGTTCAAGGTGTAGACCCATCCCTCAACACCACACAAGAGGTCTTGGATATTGCAGAAGACGACGACGACCAAGAAGAAGAGGAAGGTGGTGGTGAAATTCAGCAAAGTGGTTATCTGCTTGACCTGCCTAACTGTGAACTCAATAATCTTGAAGAGATTGCTAATTCGGTTTCCTGGGCTCTCATCTCACCTGTCCATAAGGAATGGCTGGCCATGGGCTTGGAAAATGATGACTATATTAAAAAACTACTGCAGCTGGTACACACTTGTGAGAACATAGGAGACATTGAAGGGTTACACCTTTTGCATGACATTACTAAAGGAATCATATTCCTCGACAAGACATGTCTTTTTGAGATCATGTTTTCTGATGAGTGTATCATGAATGTGCTGGGATGCCTTGAATATGACCCTGGTTTGGTTCAGCCAAAAAGACATAGGGAATTTTTGATCCAGAATGCAAAATTCAAGGAAGTGGTACCAATAACACACCCTGAAATTAGGAGAAAAATACATCAGACATACAAGGTACAATATATTCACAATATCCTTTCACCTGTACCATCCGTGTTTGAAGACCATCATCTTTCTTGCCTTAAAACTTTTATTTTCTTTAACAAGGTTGAGATAGTCCGCATGCTGCAGAAAGATAACAACTTCTTACCTCAAGTTCTCACCCAGTTAAAGGATGAGAACACAGGTGATGATAAGCGGCGTGAATTGATATTGTTTTTCAAGGAATTTTGTGAATTTTCTCAGACATTGCAGCCTTACAGCAAGAATGTACTACTCAGAACATTGACACAACTGGGAATTCTCGCTGTTCTTAAAATTGCAATGAGCCTGGATGATATGCAAATGAAGTCAGGTGCTGCTGACATATTTGCTTGTCTAGTGAAATACAATCCATCGGTGATTCGAGAATCCATAATGGAAGAAGCTGAGTGGAGTGACGATTGTAACCTTTTCATTAATACAGTAATTAACCAAATGATTTGTAATACCGATCCTGAGCTAGGACATGCTCTTCATTTAATGGAACTTCTTCGTTCTCTGCTTGATCCTACCAACATGCTGTCAAGATGTAATAACTATGAAAGAATTCAGTTTCTCCGTTTCTTCTATAAACATTGTATGCATTACCTCATAGCACCACTTTTGGCCACTACTTCAGAAGAGACATGTGAAGAGGATGATATACTTGGAACTGACAAAAACAGCAAAAATTGCCTCAATAATTATCAAATAGCACAGATGCTGAGCTTAATTTTAGAGTTGCTCACATTTTGTGTGCAACGTCACACATATTACATAAAAAACTATATTTTGAGAAATGACTTGTTAAGAAGAGTCTTGATCTTGATGAATTCAAAGCACACTTTCCTGGTCTTGTGTGCTGTTCGCTTTATGAGAAGTATAATTGGCATTAAAAGTGGACATTATAATCATTATATCATCACTGGAAATCTTTTTGAGCCAGTGGTAAAAGCTCTTCTGGATAATGGAACTCGGTACAATATGTTGAATTCAGCTATTATCGAACTATTTGAATACATAAGAGTGGAAAATATCAAGTCTCTTATTAAACACATAGTTGAAAAGTTTTATGAAACACTTAAATGCATTGAATATGTCCAGACATTCAAAGGTTTGAACATGAAATATGAACAAGAGAAAAACCGACAGTGTCATATGCAGAATATTATGCGTTCTGTACTGTATAAGAAAATGTTACACAGAAGAACCATATTCTTGGAGAAGGAAGAAAAAATTTGTTCTAATGAAAATATAGAGGAAGGAGAAGCAAGTATGCAACCATTGGAAAACGATTTTCAAATTCATTATATGGACACTGAAAAACCAAAAAAAAATGAAAACGAGGTAGATGTTCCTAAAAGAACATCTTCTGGTGACTGCAAATTTACTTCCCCCCATTCTGTTGGTGCTACTAATGCAACAGGTAGTTCAACTGGTAGTAACATAACTGGCTCAATGGATTTTTCGAATGATGATGATGAAGAAGAAAAGAAAGATGAATCACCCTCCAAGAAAAGACCACATCTTAACCCATAAAGTCTTTATGGGCGACCCTCAACATAATTAAAGTCTACATTACTAAAATTCTTTAAATCAATTAGCTGAAAAGTCTGAATCCAAAAGCTTTCTCATGTGAACTTATAAGTATGCAATAAGTAGCAAATATGCTCACTGTTATCATCTAAAAGGATTTAATTCTGTAACAACCAAACCTCCTAGAATCTTCAAAAAAAAAAAAAAAAAGAAAAGAAAAAAGAAAACCAACCTAATCAGAACCTGAGTGATAAATCTTAGCAAGAAAAGTCTAGTCTTCTTCCAGTGACATATATTAGAAACAGCTGTTAACAGTGCAATCACAGAGCCCACAACATTACTTGCTCAATGGTTCTGGCTATGGTTTTCTTTCATATGATTTCTTTGAAATAAAAATTTATGTATATGCTTATATGGAAAACCAAATGAACTATAAGCTATTTATATTTCTGTGAAGATTTAACAAAAATTCAGCCTTTTGGGTAATTGGAGGGAAGTAACTTTTGCTGTGTATTTTCATGAATAAAAAAAGAAGCTGGATTCACAATGTGCAGTTGTTAATGTGACTTTTTTTTTAGATAAGAGATGCCAAGAATTGACCCAGTAGTATTCTAAAAGGGTGTTATCCAAGACCTTGGGAGTGGGTAGAACAGAATGCTTTCAACTGCCTAGATTATGGAAGATACCTGGAAGTCATTTCCTGATTCATTATTAAAGCTGTGTCTGACCCCAAAGTAGCAGGAAAGTTTTCAAGTGTAATTTACGAAGACTAACATACAAAAAAAATAGTGCTGGAGTTCCCTGGTGGTGTAGTGGCTTAAGGCTTCGGCACTGGCGCTGTCAGCGCTGTGGCCTGGGTTCGATTCCTGGTCAGGGAGCTACCCACATACCAAAAAAAAAAAAAAAAAAAAAATAGTGCTGAATCAAGTGGCGCTTAATATCTAAAAACCATTGTAGACCAAGAAAAAGTTACTTAGCTGTCAAATTCCACATATAGTACATGAAATTTTTTTCTATAAACAACGAAGGGTGTAATACGAAAGGTGCTTTGTTAAAGAGCGAATGCAAATAAATTCTAAAAATAAATTGCAGCAAACAGCTAAGAGGTTTTATTTTTAAAGAAGCATGTTAACTGATTCCATTTCCTGGATTAGCTTAAATTGAAGCAGTTTCTCCTGTTTTGAAGACGTTAGGGTTAGTTTTAACTTTGACTATTGTTTGAACAAGATAGGTGCAGATATGAAGTGTAGTTTTCCAGAAGACAGATATTTATTTTGTATTAAAAATACCACTGTACTTCTTTTGTACCATTTAGTGATGCCATCCATACTGAACAATATAAATTCAAGAATTAAAATGTGACCCTGTAATTCCAAAATAAAAGAGAGCATTTTAAGTGTACTATTGTGCCAATAAGAGACACATCTCATGCAAAACTGAGATGATTGTGTAAGAACTACAAAAGGAGTGCATTCCTAAAATAACAATCATTTCACCAGATAGAGTCTGCTAAAGTGTGTGCATGACCTCAGGAGAAATCATCAGACATTACTGACCACATGCCACAGCAGGGGAACTGCATTTTCACATCTCTTAAACCAGGCTAGTTAAAGCAAATGTCGTCATGGGATTATTCAAAGTCAAGTGACTTTGTGAGTATAGGTCCAAAAAGGCAGTTGATTTAAACAGCACTTCATGTTTCCCTTCTGGCTAGACCAGTGGTGTCCAAACTTTTGGTGTCCCTGAGCCACACTGGAAGAAGCATTGTCTTGGGCCACACATAAAATACACTAACACTAACGATAGCTATGAGCTAATGAAAAGAAATGGTCATGAAAACAATCTCAATGCTTTAAGCTGTCCCAGTTGGACATGCCTGGGCTAGACTGTCACGGGCAATGTTATCCACAGTACACATGTTTACATGCATGCACAGTGTTTTGCTTTGAGGAAAGTATACTTCACTCCTTGTTTTGGTGAGAGTAGCCCCAGTTCCTTAACAGAGCAGCTATTTACATCTAGACAGAAAAAGACTTTATTTTTTATGCTCTCTTCTCTTCCCTTCAGATAGTTTTAATCAGCCATAAAAAAATGGACAATGTAGGAGAAAAAGAAGTAAACACTTGCATTTGCTGTTGTATTGCTTCCGGTGAGTTTGTTAGGCAAGATAAGGAAGGATATAAGTGTAATGGGAAGTTAGAAAAATAAATAAATAAAAGGAAAAAAAAAAAACAGAGAAAAAAGGACAGGCATTCTATTGAGCTGTGTAACCCCTATGAGCCCTTTTCTAGTCTCAGCTACTTAATGTTAGGGAAACATCATGACAAGCAAAATGGTGCAAGCCAAATTGCCCATCAGATGGCCTAACCCACTATTAAGGGAACATTTAAGAGGGCAACAAAACACAGAAGAGCAATCCTTACTGTCTGCACACTGAGTGAAAAATTGACCAAAATGTTCAGTCTCTCTAGATGGTGTGTGTGAGCAGATACCATGTCAAAAATGTTTAATTTCCTCAAGTTTTTTAGAAGTAACTTACAAACGTCCCTCAAGTGGGTTATTTATAACGTGAAGAAGCAATTTGGTTGGCCCTGTATTTACAATAACATTCAGGTGAGCATTTTTGGAGAGGTACCCTGGATTTGTCAAAGTTCTGGCTTTTACTACATGACTTCTGGTAATTTTTAAAGCTTAGTGACATTCGAAAAACATCAACAAGGGGAGAGTAAGATAATAGGTAAAATAAAAGCTTCATATTCAGACGGCCTTCGACAATACTGCAGGCTCTTGACTCTTACCAATTCTTTGATCTTAGAGAATTATTTTCTCCTCTTGACACAGTTTCTCCATCTTGCCTTAAAAATTAGAAACTACCTGTAAATCACCAAGACTATAGTGAGCACTCAATAACTAGCTTTTCAAACTGATTTTCAGTGGCAGCAGCAGTATAATTATTTCCCTAGCCAGATAGCTCTGACTGCCTTTCATAGGGGATAATGCCAGATATAAACAGTTATATCACAAGTTATGTTCATAATCAATAATCCTATACTCCAGATTAAATTGATAGCAACATGAAAAAATAAAAATGAATTAGCCCAATTCTGGTTGGCAGACAAAGCTACATGCATGCATGATGCCCTGCTGGGACACAACTGAAATAAGACGCAGAAGAATAAAAACATTAGCCTTCAGAATAATGAAGACACTTGGGTGGAGTGGTATGTGGGGTATTAATCAAGGAATGAGAGGTGGCAGGAGTGAAGGGTGAAATTGAAATGAGAAGAGTCAGAGGGAAAGTGGGGAGGGCTTGAAGATTTGCAAAAGTGACAAGAGCCCTTCAGCTCTGTTCCCCCACTGTCCAGAGCAGTCAACTAGAATGTATCTCTAGTTAACAAACCAAGTCTTTTCCCTAAAATAACTGAAATCACAGGCAAAGTCGAGAGCCTTGGTATGAATGTTGTTGCCTCAGAGTTAAGCCCTTCTCTTCAGGGTATTGGAGGATCCAAGATGCTGTAAGTTTAGCACCCTAAGGTGCAAGCCACTGTATTTCCAAGAGAAAGACGTGTTAATGCCTGTCTGCCACCCAAGAAGTACAATCTCATCTCTACAAACTGTTTCCTTAAAGAAAGTCAAAATTGGCAGGCCCGTGAGGTAGTAGCTACATCGGGCAGAGAACACCGGTTGAGAATGCTAGCACGTAAACCTTCGGGTTCCAAGTTCAGTTAAAATAACAACTAAAACCTTATTTTGGAGGGTCTGCTAAATGCAGTCAATCCACACTTCTGGTTTGTCCATGCCACCAGGATGGTGGTGTGACCTTAGTCTACCCCATGGAATGACTGAGATTGAGGGTGTGTGGGGGTGGATGGGGGGGAGGGGGTAGAAGTTTGGATCATCCCCTGCTTTTCCTGATTGATGTCTCAGTAAGGTTAAGGGGAAAGATAGTCAGAGCTGTCTGGCTGGGGATGGAAGACCCAGCAACCTGTTAAATTCAAAGTGCTTGCAGCCGTTTGAGAAAGCCACACTGGAATGTTTTCCTTGGGGGTGGGGGGAAGTTTCAGAGGTGGTTCTGAAATACAAATGTCATTAACGCCCTTTCTCCTGTTCAACCTCAGGAGCTGGATTATTGCTCTCCCTCCATCTCAATACCCGAGTGTCCCTTTTCAGGAATTAGAACCTTGCCCTTCCTTTGCATCATTCCCTACTCTCAACCAAACTTTTCATCTAGAAAGATCAGGTGTGAGAGGCACAAGGACATTTTTATAAAACCAGAATTAAGTTTGAATCCTGTGGGTCCCATTTTTTCCCAGGCTGCCACCAGATAGCATACCAACCAGGCTGGCCTGGGGAAAGAAATATGCCCAGGAATGGTCAGGACAGAATCCTAAGTTTTTCAAAAGAGGTCTGTACAATTTCCCATCCCTTTAGACCTGATTCGATGACCAAATTGTCTTACTCTCATGGAGAGCTTCTCAATCACACCGCTATTGACATTTTGAGACAGATGATTAATTGTTGCAGGAAGCTTTTCAGTGCTTTGTAGGATATTTAGCAGCATTCCTGACATCTACCCACTGGATGCCGGCAGCACACCCCCAGCTGTGACAACCGAAAATGTATCCAGAAGAAGCTAAACATCCATCAAGACAGCAAAATTACCCTCAATTGTGAACCACTATCCCATAGAGCTTAATTCAAGGCCTTCTCTCACTTTGTGGATATTGGGTCCACATCTACGAGGCTGAGTCACCTTCTCCTTTTACCCTCAACTTGAAAGGGCCAAGTTCACATAAGGTTCAGGTGCAAAATGCACTTTCATAAAAAGAGAATGGACTTTGCTTGGAATTACAGTTTCGTTTTTCATTACCAATATAACCTTGGCATTTTATTTGACAACTCTAATTCTTAATTTCCTTATCTGTAATGTATGGCTACATGTGGGTGAATTGTGTCCCCTAAAACTCAAAAGTTAAAGTCCTAACCTCCCAGGACCTCAGATGGAACTGTATTTGGAGACAGGGTCTTAAAAGAGATAATTAAGTTAAAATGAGGTCATTAGAGTGGACCCAACTCCAACATGACTAGTGCATTTAGAAGAAGGAATTTAGACACATACACACAGAGAAGAGACCATGTGAAGACACAGAGAGAATACGTATGGCCATCCACAAGCCAAGGGGACAGGCCTCAGAAGAAACCAACTTTGTTGACACCTTGATCTTGAACTTCTAGGTTCCAGAACCATTAGAAAATCCAATTATTGTTGTCTAAGCCACCTGGACTAGGGTGCTTTGTAATGGCAATCTTAGCAAAATAATATAAACACCTAATAGGAAGAAGTTCTGTCAGGATTAAAGAAATATACCTTATACATATTCATAGAATTATTATGATAAAGAGTTCACAATTGAGATATGACAATAGTTTTTCTTTATTGAGCATGTATTATATGTCAAGCACACATGTTTAGGCAAGTGACGTACATTATTTCTGATGTCACAATAAACCTGCAAGATAGATGTGGTGGCCATACGAACGCACCTGAACTAACACAGTCTGTATTTTGACTCTATTTTACAGGAACACAGAAAGAGAGGGACACAGACGTTTGTGCCCAGAATTACATAACTTGTACTAGTGACACTGCTTCGGATATGTTTGTCTGACTCCACAGACCGAGTTCTTTCTCCTACGTATGTGTCTTGAAATGTATGGTAAACTTATTTTTAATATTAAAACCATTATATGGGCCCACCAGGTAGACGAGGGCTGTCCGGAAAGTATCCAGCCATGGAATATGGAAATAGAGGCATTTAGGGCTGGATTTTTTTCCGGACAGCCCTCATATTTACTAATAAGACCTGAAATCAATATATCAGGTCTCTGAACAATCTGTGCACACTAATAGTAACAATGTCCCTCTTTCTGCTCTACTCATGCTTCCAAAGGTCATGTTAAGCTAACACTACTTGCATTCTCTTCTGCAAAAACGCTACACAGTACTCTGCAAACCACTGTCATCACACTTACCCTAGGAGTTGCTGAAGAGATAGCTAGCGAACGTTTCACTCTTGCCTCAGAAGTAGGCTGACCAGACGAATCGTTTTAAACGGGACAGCAAACAATGATACTGTCCCGTTTTGGACAGTGCATCTGGTCAACCTCATCTCACTGGGCTAAATTCCTGGTGTCAGTTGGCTAACCAGTCACACCTTTTGAAACAGGACAGCACCGTTGTCATCTATCCTGTTTAAAATGGTACAGTCAGCCTACTCAGAAGTCAAGAGAGAGAAAATAGCTAAATCTCCCTTGCTGTCAAGCACCATTGTAAGTACTTCATATGTGTGGGGGGATACTTTGACATTAACCATGGAAGTTGCTATCACTATTTCTCCTCATGCACTCCCCCATGCTATTATACAATTTAGTTGCTAGTCAGAGTAAAATATTAGGAATAGAGGCTTACTTCATTTACTGAGATTAAGTCTCAGCCCCATTGCACAATGGGGGCTTCAAATAGAAATTGTATGCAATTTGAAATTAAATATCTTGTTCTTCTGTGTAGACTGAGTTTCCTAGCTACTGGCCTTGCATCAACCCATGTTCTACCCTTCCATTGGATTGTTGGAATGTTTGTTTCTCTTTTCCCATTGATTGCTTTGGAAGGTATTCTTTCCATCCTAATCTGACAGTTAGTTATCTTTAAATTATAACATGTACACTTCATTTTACAAAGATTAAATTTAATCAGTCTATCCTTCCCTGAAATAATAAAGGAAATCATTTTACATCCATCATCCAGCTATAGAATTGCATGTGATTGCTGTTTTCATATATCTGACACTTTTTAGCTGTTTTTACTAGAAGATTTTTTGGTCTTCAAACTGTTGGAATAAGAAGTGAACCAAATTTGAAATACATTATTTCCTGGCCCCACTGCAATGACTAAATTGAGCAATTATGTAGGTAGTATTTGAAGAAAACTGCAGAAAATTACTTTCATTGGAGAGTTACTAAGGCAACCTTTTAGAAAAGAGGGACATACGAAAATGGGCTGAGGAAACTGATAAGCCACACAATAATATTTGTTTCTGCTGTACACGTTTTCAAAGATACCTTACAAAATCTGAAGTGTGCTTTCGTCTACCATATTTGGCAGTGAAGAGCATATGGTATTTTATGAAATATCAAAGAATTGCAGGTTTATTTCATGCCAAAAATAAGATATTCTGTTGAAAGCTATTCATATTTTTCTCAAATTTGAGTATTACTCTTTAAATATAATTACACTTTGTATGGTTTTATTCATCCTAAATATGAAGGGCCTTTTCAATGTATAATAGGTTACATTTACTGTGGGGGGAAATCACACTGTGTTAGAGTATAGAAAATATATCAGTTTCTTTTAAATAAATATATTTTTGCTAATTATTTTTTCCAGTTTTACTGAGATATAATTGACATATTACATGGAATTAGTCCAAGGTGTACAACATAATGATTTGATATATGCATATATTACAAATTGATCACCACAATAAATTTAGGTAACATCAATCACCTCACAAAGTTCCAAATTCCTTTAGATATATACATTTTAAATAATAGTATTATATGTCATGGCTTTGTTTAAGTTCACTAATATTTCAGACACAGGTGAAAAGTATATTGCATGGGATATGGGTTTAGAATGGCTGGGTTTGTGTCACTATTGAAGTTTTGTCCACCTGTCAGGCTTCAGATCATTCATATAACACCTCTAAGTCTCAGGGTATTTATCTGTAAAATGACATTTATGCTATAAATAACAATGTAGGTAAAATTATAAAATTTTAACACGCCACAGAGATGTTTGTAAGTATTTTCTCCTCAGTTAATCTGACATTGAAACAATTTTTCTTTTATATCTAAAAACTATTATGGTTTCATTATTATTTCTCAAGTAAAATATTATATAAGAGTATACAGATATGTAATTCCATATTCTCTGAAATTGAATTTTAAGCAATGATTTACAGTAACTTCCTAATGTTTTTCTTTTAACGGTATTCAACTTAGATATAGGACAATTGACACATTTTCTTTTCTTTTTTTTCCTATCTGTACTTTGAAATGCATAAAATAATATTTAATACATGAATATAGTATTCTTCTAAAAATATAAACTAACAAGATTAAAATCTCTTTTTACCATTACTTGAAATCTAAGGTCTATCATTTCTTACATTTTGCTCACAGCGCATCCTTATTATTTTTTAATGTATGTGAATTTGGTGTTCCATGAATTTTATATAAATACACTCATAACTTCATATTATAGCTATATGTGTATGTACATAAAATATATACTTTATTATGTAACATAAATAGATAATTTCTCTTTGTCTTTTCCATTTTTCCTTCCTTTCCTTGAGAAGGTGCTTGAGTGAGATTGACACTATCTCATTACCAGCCCCATGGTTATATTAGTGTATTCCTTGACATTTGCTATTGATACTTGGATAAATATACAACAAAAATAAAGCAAATGAAATGTCTAAGTTTCTAGGAATTATACTTCCTTCGTGTGTGAGAACAGCTTGAAAAGATTCTCCTTGCTGCTGGATGCCAATGAGAAATGTGTTGCTTTTGGAGCTGATGGCAGCCATACTTTGAGAACAAGGAGAGAAACTTCCTGCAGAAGAAACCACTATCAAAGAAGCAAGCAGATAAAGGTATAGAGAGAAATCTATCTATAATGTTTAGTCCCTAGATCAAGCTGCATCTGAGGCTTCACATTTGGATTATTGAATAACCAGAGAAAATGTTTCCTTTGTAATTGAAGCTGACTTACATTGGGTTTCTTGTTATTTGAAATATAAGAATATTACAGGTGATTTCTGTTCATCTTCAAAGAAATAAATTAACCCAATGCTATTTTAACTGTTTCAGGGAACAGAGGAAAGAAGCCTCCAACTACTTCAAAAATTGGATTGAAATTTTATGAGGAAAAACAAAACAAAACAGAAAATAAGAGCCCCCAAAGAAAAATTTCATTTGTACTGAAGCAAATTCTTAAATATAG
Organism: Lyroderma lyra; assembly: GCA_004026885.1. Classification (NCBI taxonomy): domain Eukaryota; kingdom Metazoa; phylum Chordata; class Mammalia; order Chiroptera; family Megadermatidae; genus Lyroderma; species Lyroderma lyra. The sequence goes on from PVJL010005104.1 coordinate 106,001, forward strand.
GGTCCAGCAGAAGTAATGCCCATTTTTAAGTAGTACAGTATGGATGGATGTGTTGTCTTAGTAAACTTAGTTCCAGGTCTTACGAACATGTGTTCATAAAAGAGGGGCATTATTTGTGCCAGACCCTGTAGAATGTCACCAATTGTAGCCTATCAGTCCATCATGAGCATTTTCCCAAAAAGTAAGGACATATTTTCATATTAATATTACAAATAAGAAAAAAATATTCATCACACAGAAGGTTAAAAAAATGATAAAATTTAGTATCCGTGTCTGGTAAAAAGTTAATACTTTCTTAACTGTACAACATGTATCCATAGAAATAATAAGTAGCTAGTACGTACTGGTATGGCAGACAGGATGGTGTGCAATCTCAGTGCTCATTGATAGAGGTCAGAGTGGGTTAGGTAGATACTGCAGTATGTTTTGAATATCATTCTACTATATGAACTGGTGTGTGTGTGTGTACGTGTGTGTGTTTTAACTGAAAATGTGTTCCATATGTACATATGAAAATCAGCATTATATTTAATGGTGAATCTCTAAAGGAACATCTATTAGAATGAAGAACAAGATAAAGATGCCAATTACCAGCTGTTATTTTCCGCTGAACTGTGGCTCCTAGTGTATGCAATTAGATAAGAAATAGTAAGACATGAGAGCTAGCTATAAATATTGGAAAGAAGGAAGACATATTATCTTTTTCAGATTTTATTATTGTATACTGTGAAGATTCAAAGAATTTGAAAACAAAAAGAGAATTCAGTAAGGGTGTTGATTGCACAATTAGTAAACTACAATCAATAACTTTATCCAATAATAAGCACAGTAGCCACTGAAAATTAAATGCCTAGTAATAAATATGGTAAGAAATGTTTAAAACCTATATGAAAAAAGCATAAAGTTTCTTAAGGCACATAAAATCCTTTAACAAAATTTTAAATAAAAATCTTTTAAAAAACAGCATGCCCTGATTTTGGACAGGAAGTCAGCATTGCCAGGAGAACTATTTTCCAAACATAAAATCATTAATGGAATTCAATTTGAGGATGAGCAGTGTGAGGATTTTTTTTTAAATAACAAAATGATTCTGAAATTCATCTAACATTATTACTAGCCAACAGTAACACAGGCTTACATGCAAAGAAATAGTATTAGAGGATGAGTTCTAGCAGATAGCAAACTATGTAAGTCCAGTCTAATGAAAACATTACTATATTGATGCAGTAAAAAGAAACCTTTCAGTGGAAAGAATAAGATCTAGAGATTTATGTATGAGGTTTCGCATATGCTAAATATGGAGTAGGCTGTGTTATGCACAAGTGGTGTTGGTTTAGTAGTCTAGAAACCAGGAGAAAAATGCAGCAGCATCTCATATTACTTCTCTTATTAAAATAAATTTTACAACAATGAAATATTTCAAGAAAATAAATCATAAACCTACTACAAGTTTATTTTGTGAAAAGTTTACTAAGTGTAGACTGTAAAGGCTCTTTCTTAAAAAATAATGACAGGAAATCCAAGGTGGTGACAAAGGGAAAGATTGACACAACTGATGACATAAAAATGTTTTGTATTGGTAGGGAAAAGCCAAATATATATGCCTTCTTCACTGGGTTATACTTTCTTTTTTTACAGTGACAGTGGAAAAACACAAATGACTTAATTTAATGGTAGATAAAAACATAAATTAGCAGTTCACAGAAAATAAAATACTAAAAATCAGTAATCATATAATCATGTACGCTGTGACAAGCATAAAAAGATATTCCCCCCCCAAAAAAAAGTTATTCACATTCTAATCCCTGGAAACTGTGCATCTTACTTTACATAGCAAAGTCTTTGCAGATATGATTAATTGAGAATCTTGGAGACAGGAAGATTAGCCTAGATTGTATGGGTTGACCCTAAACGCAATCACTTGTATCCTTGTAAGAGAAAGGCAGAGGGAGATTTGACACATACATACAGGGGAGAAGACAATGTGAAGACTGAGCAGAAAAAGATTTGAAATTTTTGCCTCAAAAACTGGAAGGTTGTGGTCAACCAAAAGCCAAGGAATGCTAAGCAGTTATCAGAAACAAATGCTTCCCTACAGCCTCTGGAGGGGAACTGGCCCTGCGGACACGTTTGATTTCCACCCAGGGGTACGACTTTTTTAACTTTTGGCCTCTAGAACAGTAAGAGAATTTTTTTTATTGTTGTTTTAAGCTACCCAGTTTGTGGTAATTTGTTAAAGTAGCCAATAATAACCTAATCCATGCTCTACTAATTAAAAATATGAATTAAAATAATAATAGGATGCTATTCTGCATTTACCTCATGGGCAAAGATTTAAAACCTTGATGAAATGTGGTGATAGAAGAAAAGTGGGGTACTTTTATTCTATTCCACTGTGATTTTGAAATATGCATAGAAACAAACACAACCCTTGATCCATATATTATTTTCTTGAAATTTTTTCTGCTAACCTATTCAAAAATTGTGAAGAAACAAAGGTACCTTGATATTTATTGCAGTATTGTTTAGACTAGCAAATTCTGTTAAGTAGCTTAAGTGTCCATCATTGAGTGACTAGAATTATACTATAATATTTTAGCTACAATAGTAATATAGCATAGCATATGCATATGTAAGATTATTTTAAATGAGATTCTTTTATCTCCATTTCAGCTGAGGTCCTACAAATAAAACAACAGTCACCAAAGTGAAGCATGAGTTCATTTATGCAAACTTTTGTGATCTACAGCCCACACTTGAGACTACAAAGGAGTTTAAAAAGAATTTCTTTTGAGATATTTGCAGTAGGACTGATTCTTCCTCCTGTTTCACTTATCTCTTGGAAGGAAAGGACTAAGGTGCTTTTCATTGCTGGTTTAGTGAGCAGGGCTTTATTTATGGAAACCAGCTGAAGACTTTGAAAAGCATCCACTGAAGTCTGGGGAACTTAGTGACCTGTGGTTTGACTCATACCCGAGAATTCTGAAGAGGTTGTGGAATTATCCAGAGAGAAAAAGGGTCATTTTAAGAACAAATCGCACTTCCACCTACAGAATGAGCAAAGCTGTGAGTATGTTTTCCGCAAACTGATGTGTTGATATGCAATCAGAGAAATAGAAAATGACCGGAAGCCATCTAATCAGGGACTTGGCCCAAGAAAGCTACCTGAAAGAGCTGAGGCTCCAGTCTGGAAAGTCTATGTTGTAGGGTATGAGACACCAAGGAAATTAAGACTCATCACACACATCATGCAAATGAGTTCTTTCCAGTGGTTGTTTGCCCAGGCTTGGGTAGTGTATTCTCATCCTGAAATAAGGGCCCTTGACGTAAGTAACACCGTGTTATGAATTATACTCCATTTTTGTTATGAGCTGTACTTCATTTTAAAAATGTATTGTGTTGCTAACTGCCCTGGGACTTTCCCGCCCGCGCCGTTGAGACCACCAAAAACCCAAGTCTGTGAGAGTCCGGGCAATGCCCATGTGTGCCCAACTTACCTTGCTTACCTTAGCTTCTGGAACTCGCTTCGCTAATCTCCCTCTCCCAGCTGGTTGTGGTTTTTGCCTTTAAATACTTTCCCCTGAGTTTGCTAGGGGCCGGGAGTTTTTTGGACATTAGTCCGCTTGTGGTCACTGGCTTCTGGAATAAAAACTCCTAATTCAGCCTTTCTGAATGTGGTCAATTTATTACTCACTCTCCAAATACAAACAATGCAAATCTACTGATTAGTAATCAGCAAAACACTTGAGAGAGACCCTCTGTAGCTCTCTGGAGTTGTCTCTCTGAATAACTCAGTCCAATACTCTTTCCTGACAATAATGGCCACCATGGTGTCCCTGATCTGTCAACTGTATCCCAGGGATCTTCCAGGGCAGTGCCTGGAGACTCTATGGCCAGGAAACTTTCTCTAGGGAGTAAGCTTGGACAGTTGTAGGCCTCACCTTGTTTATGTCTTACCTTTCAGGATTCTCTGTTCTTTGTTGACTGATGTTCAGTATATTGCAACTGTTGTCTATTTTGGGTGTTCTGGGGGAAAGGATGAATCCAATTCCTATTATTCCACCTTAGTCAGAAGTACAATTCTGAAGTTTTTAAAGTAGATATGTCAGGCTAAAATATATAATAAAATTCTAAACAAATGGAGTCTTCTCCATTTTACACATATGCCTATCTTTCCTCTCATCCAAGAGTCTTTTGAAAGAAATCTCTAAAAGACTGAATCTCATGTCTTCACCTAGTTAACTAACTCCTTTCAGATCTCAGCTCATTCAAGATTCATTTTCTTATCTCTCACTTCAAGGCTGTTTACTCACAATTTATAGCATATGCCTCAATTACAATCTTATTTTTATGTAAGCAGTCATTTGGTTAAGCTCAGTTTTCCTTCCTAAAATATAAGCACTGTGAGGATGGGTTCTAGGGGGGTTTTGTTTTGTTTTGTTCTGCTCACTAATCTCTCCCCAGTGGCTATTTGCTATAGTACTAGAGAACAAGAAACCTTATCTTAGATAAGGTGAGATATTGTAAGAGTGAAGCTCAAGAAATCAATAATTTACCTCCTGCTTTGTTAATCCACTTTGTCTGCTTTGTTAATCTATTTAGTTTATAGCCTGAATCATTTCATAGTTTTTGTTTATTCTGCTTCATTCTTTCTTAACATCTCCTTAACCCAGTCATTTCTTAGTCCTCAGGCAACTGAGTGCTGGAGTCCCTGTTCTGAGTCCAAGATAACATTATCTCGAAGCAGACCAAACCCCAGGAAGTGATTTCTCAACTGACAGCCCCAAGCCTACCTAACCAACCCCCTCCCCTCATCCTTCTTTGTTCCTCCCCAGCCTGCATGCCTAGAAAAACTTTTGACCATGCTAGGATCTGGGAAGGTAGTCTCTTAGACAGGAGTCCACTGCCTTCTCTGCATGCCAGCATTCTGAAATAAACCTACCATAATTTTCCATGTATAAGATGATACTTTTGTCTAAAATTGTTAGACCAAAAATTGGGGCTCGTCTTATACACGGGAGTAACTGGTTTAGAGAACCCCACAGTTGACTTCTTAATGTTGGGTTAGAAAAGTAGAGTTCATAAAATACACTACTTTTCTTTCTACCAATCTTGTCTCTGATTTTTGGAAGTGGCAACCAGCACCTGAACCCAGTAACAAAACTGGCAAAGCCACCTGAACAGAGGAAAATCTTTCCTGAGGATAGACAAACAAATGTATTTGCTAACATCCTCCGTATAACAATTTTGAAAACCTATATCTCCCACGTCTTGTTAAGTAATTTCTGATATACTGTAAAAAATGTACTTTAAAATAAAACCATGAGGGTTCCCTGGTGGTGTAGTGGCTAAGGCTTTGGCGCCCTCAACGCCGCGACCTGGGTTCGATTCCCAGCCAGGAACCACCAAAAAACAAAACAAAAAAGCAACAACAAAATAAAACTGCATGAACAAGATCTTTACATTTAGAGATTCTATATTTTTCCTTTTACCTCTTGAAAATTGTCTTTATTTTATGTTTAAACATGTTTTCTTAATCTCTGTTAATGGAAAATGAACAAGAACTTAGAAATACGACACGTAAGACTATAAAGGACTTCAATTTGAAGTTAGATAAAGGGGGCGTGTTTTTCTTTTTCATAGTGAAGCATTGTCTAAAAGGTTCATTTCAGATTATTGGATTCTTGAAGAAATCGTACCTTTTGGGGGGTTATAATTTATTATTTATTAGGGCCTAGGTTTTGTGAAGTTACATGTTAACTTATACAGATGGTATTCAGTAGAGATGCATTATTTCTCTCAGAAAGAAAAAATAATCCTGACAATTTATTTTTTCCAGTAAGATGTTAAACACCTTTGTGTCCAACTCGACAACTGTATTTCAGAATGCCTTTCTTAAACTGACAACATAACCACTGTTTGAATTCTCCTTTGAATCCGCTTTCCCACATGCTGTGTCCCTCATTATTGAGTTAAATAAATATTTCACAGGTGTTCATTTTATACTTTCAACTTTTGAAAGTTATTCTTGTTTAACATCCTACCCTAAGTAAGAAAACAAAAATACAGTATAAGGTATAATGTGTTTTATGCCTGTGGGAATAAGGATTTAAGAGTTATTTAAAAACAAAATTCAATTTGAAGATCTAATTGGCTTTATTAGGTGGTGCACAAATCTGGCAGCGTCCCTTCTAACAACTAAAAGGGCACTCCAGTGAGATGTGCAAAATGGAAGGTTTTTATGGCAGAAAGAGGGCAAGATTAGGAAGTTAAAAGAGTGGATTATTTCCTGCAAGGACACCTTCCCTTGCAAGCTTGTTCATCCCGTGTCCTGTGGGCCCCATGTGGCCCAGGATGGCTTTGAATCCTGCCCAACACAAGTTCATAAACTTTCTTAGAACATTATGAGATTTTTTTGTGACCCTTTTGTTTTAGGGCAACAGCTACTGTTAATGTTAGTGTATTTTATGTGTGGCCCAAAAGAATTCTTCTTCCAAGGTGGCCTGGGCAAGCCAAAAGTTTGGATACTCGTGAGAGGGAGGCAAGGGTCTTATCAGACAGATTGACTCAGTAGTGTTAGTCAGGAAATTCCAGACTGACCCCAACATGTTCTTTTGTCTTTACCTGGACATAATATTTAAGGTGATGGCTTCAATCATTCTAGAGAGCTACTTGGTTTTCCTGGGTCTCTCCCATGTATATAGGATATATACCAGTTATTAAATTTTAATTCATTATTCTCCTGCTAATTTGTCTCATTGAAATGAGGGTCTTCATGATTTTTATTTGATTTATGACTATAGCTTTAGAAATCATTTCTTCCTCTCTTTCTCTCTATACCTCTCATAGACCTATAATTCTTAACCCCTGAGGCAGCCCAAGCAATAGCCTGGACCTGACCTCTGGTGGGCTAAAAATAATATCTTGACTTAAGTCAAGGAACAATCCCTTGGCTACTTTTCCATGAAACCAGAGGGACACCAGAGCAGACCTCAGAGCAGTGCTCAAAACCCAAAGAAATTATTTATTACCCTTACCTCGCATCTGATCAATCAACTCCCTGCAAGACTCTCCTAACCTAGGCTGTCTTGTGATTTTGCTCTATATAATCTGGAATCTACATGCCATCAGGTCTATCAGCACTAGTTCACCTGTTCTTTGGATTAGCACCGATCCTGTAATAAATTACTTCCTTCCTCCACTTCAAATTCCTGCTCCAGCATTTATTTAAGCCAGTGCATGAAGGCAGAATGGACTGAAATATGGGTTTCATAACATCATGTCAATTTGATTATTAGACCAGCCAGGAAAACCTTGATGGGTAGAGAAAAAATTTTCCTCCCTAACATTTTGTTACTGGATATGCAAAAAGTGTTCTTGCATTATCACTGGAAAGCATTCCAGGATTTACAAATAAAGCCACATAAACAAAGCCAAGCAAGCAGTGGATTTATTAAAGTAAAGAAAAAGAACACATTTCTAATGTAAGGTAATACTGTATTCTCCATATTCAGGATCTCACACCCTTAGTTTGGTTAAACAATGTAATTTAGAATTTTTAAAAACTTTTTTCCTTTGTTTTTTTCCTTAATGCAGTTTCATTGATTCTGTTTGCATTGATTTGGAAGAAGTCTTTCTAACATCTGCCTAAGACCCTCCTTAACCCCTGAAACCACTGGGAAATACTTTCTTTTTTAAATTCACCAGGAATTGCTGGACTACCTCCCCCTTTTCTTTATTCTGTCTCCTCTTGCTGGTCTATAAAATCTTTCCGCCACGCAGATAGTGGGGAGATGGCCTTTGGATGGGAGTTCACCATCCTCTCAGAATGCTGGCATTTTGAATAAACCTACTTTTCTTTTGATTATTGGATGAGTGGCAAGCAGCCAGACCTTAACACATGGGCACCAAAATAATGAGTGTGGACAGGCCGGGGGAAAAAGGGAACTGCACCTAAGAACAAAGAAATTTAGGATTATATTTGAATGAGGATGCAAAATATTCAGGGGTGGCATTACAGGGGTTCCCAGGGTGGGTTTTTGCTGACCGATCCTCCCCATTGGGAGGGGATTCCCTTGTAGAAACTCTCCTGGTACAGATTATTCCCTGCCTGCAATGCTAATAGTGTTATAATCTATTAAAATTAGCTGTAGCTGCACCTTTTCTTAAGAATGATCTCATCTCCTCCTTTGTTTTCATACTTCCTCTTTCTCTCCCTCTCTCCTCTCTCCCCAAGGCACTGTTCTTTTTTTTTTTAATTTATTTTTATTGTTAGATTTATTGGGGTGACATCTGTTAGCAAGGATTACATAGGTTTCAGGCATACAGTTCTACCGTGCATTGTCAACTTGTTGTGTAATAAGTTCACCACCTAATGTGACTTCTCTTTCCATCACCTTATATTTAGCTTCCCCCCCCACCCCCTCCCCTTTCTCCCCTCCCTAACCCACTCATCCCCAAATAAAAATTAAACTATTGATTGTGTCCATGGGTTATTTGTTTGTTCATTTCTTTTTTCTTTGCTTTCAGTTTTATATTCCGCATATGAGTGAAGTCATACAGTTCTTTGGTCTTTCTGTCTGGCTTATTTCACTTAGCATGATGATCTCCAGGTCCATCCATGTTGTTG
>PVJL010005105.1:0-114754 GCA_004026885.1 Lyroderma lyra
TGGTCCGTCTCTGCTCCCTTCCCTCTCCCCGACTCGCCCCTTTCTCGCCAGCCTTCAGGTTTACTTGCGATTTGTGGATTTCTCAGCAGCCAGTTTGTCACTCAGGGTCCGCTTTCTTGGCTCCTGGATGGCCGTTCAATTGTGTTTTCTGGGAGAGGCTTTAGGAACCTCCTCTCCAGTCGCCATCTTGTCTTCTCTCTAGATGTTCTTTAGGTATCCTTACTTCTCATGTCTGTTTCCAGACCATTCTACCACCCACACTCAGAAAAATACCTAGGTTGAGTCTCATATATCAGACTAAAGCACCCACTATCCCTTCTTGTTATAGTAGTCTGACTTCTCAGGTCTTTGACTTCCTCTCCTCCAGTGATCTTGTTCTCTACCATCTCTCAGGGACCCTCTTCTATGTCCAAACCCTTATTTTTGTCATTGCAATGTCTGCAACCCCTTAATAATATCATTTATTTGAAGAATTTTTGTTTTGTTTTTTTTAACTTTTCTGTCAATACATTTCATTGCAGTGTACATAAAATAAGATGCACCCATTATAAGTACATCCAATGACTTTTGACAAATGTATACACACATGCAACCACCACCCCAATCAAAATATAGAATATTTCCATCACCTTATAAAATTTCCTGTGTCTCTGCAGTCAATCAATGTAGCCAATCTTCTCCATCTTATCCTCCTACTTCCTTGTGAGGCAATCACTGATCTGCTTTTTGTCAGCATAGATTTGTATCTTCTAAAATTTTCTATAGAATGAATCATGCAGTATGTACTCTTTTATTGGTCTGGCTTCTTTCATTTAGCATAATTATTTTGAGATTTGTCCATATCGTGTGCATCCATAGCTCATTTTTCTTTATTGCCGAAGTATTTCCTTGTATGGATGTATCGTATTTACTTTATCCATTCACCCAATAAAGGACATTTAAGTTGTTTCCAGTTTTAGGTTATTGTGAATAAAGTTGCTATAAACACTCATGTACAAGTCTTTCAGAGGCCATATGCTTTCATTTCACTTGGGTAAATACCTAGGATAAGAATTGCTGAGTCATGCAGTATAACTTTGACAAACTCTTTATAAAGCAGTTGTGCTATTTTACACTCCCAACAAGAATGTATCAGTTGCAGTTGTTCTATATTCCCACCAATACTTGGTATGGTCAGTCTTTTTCATTTCATCTATTATTTTTATTTAAGATGTTCATTAAAAAATATAACTAACATACAGCATTATATCAGTTTCAGGTATACACCATAGTTGTTCAACACTTATACACCTAAAGGCATGACCACCATGATGAGTCCAGCAGCCATCTGACACCATACCATGCTGTCACTGTATTATTGACTGGATGCTACATACTCATGAATTATTTTTTTTATACCTGAAAATTTGGACCATGTATTGATCTTCATCTTTCTACCCTTTTAAAATTTTTCAATTACAGTTGACATTCAACATTATTTTATATTAATTTCAGGTGGACAGCATAGTGGTTAGACATTTATATAATTTAAGAAGTGATCCCCCTATCTAGTCTGAAACTCAACTGGCAGTAGACATAGTTATTACAATATTACTGGCTACAGTTCTTATGTTATACCCTGCATCCCATGACTTCTTTGTAACAACCAATTTGTACATATTAATCCCTTCCCCTTTTACACCTACCCACCCACCAACCACCCATCTGGCAACCATCAAAATGTTCTCTGTATCTGAGTTTGTTTCTGTTGTTTGTTTATTTTGTTCTTTAGATTCCACATATAAGCAAAATCACATTGCATCTGCATTTCTGTGTATCACATACTACACTGAGCACAGTATCTCCATTGTATATATGTACCACCTCCTCTTTATCCCTTCATCCATAGAAAAGACAGACACCCAGGCTGCCTCCACATCTTGGCTATTGTAAATAATGCTGTAATGAACATACAAATGCACATGTCTCCTCAAAGTAGCATTTTGGGTTTCTTTGGATAAATACCCAGAAGTGGGGTTGTTGGGTCCTTCTTTGTCTCCTGTTATAGCTTTTGTTTTAAACTTTATTTTATCTGCTGTAAGAATTGCTACCCCAGCTTTCCTTTTGTTTGTTTCCATTTCATGAAATGACTTTTTCCATCCCTTTATTTTTAGTCTGTATGTGTTTTTCAATCTGAAATGAGTCTCTTGTAATAGGCATATGTAAAGATTTTGTTTTCTAATCCATTCAGCCACACAATGTTTTTACATTTGATCTTATTCAAAAGGCTGAGAAGCTACCACAATGTTTTTTATAGGAGTAGTTGATCCATTTATATTGAAAGTAATTGTTGATAGATGTGTAGTTATTGATATTATTTATATTTTTTATCTTTTTCCCCCATTTTAATAAAAGTCCCTCTAACATTCCTTGGTATACTGGTATGGTGGTGATGAACTCCTTTAGCTTTTTCTTGTCTGGGAAGCTCTTTATCTGTCCTTTGATTTTAAATTAAGACTTTCTGGGTAGAGTAATCTTGGTTGTAGGCCCTTACTTTTCATCACTTTGAATACTTCCCACTCATCCTTTCTGGCCTGCAAATTCTCTGTTGAGAAATCAGCTGACAATGTTATAAGAGCTCCCTTGTAGGTAACTAACTGCTATTCTCTTGCTGCTTTTAGGAGTCTCTCTTGATTTTTAAACTTTGCCATTGTAATTATAATATGTCTTCATGTGAGCCTGTTTGTGTTCATGTTATTTAAAACTTTCTGTGCTTCCTGGGCTTGTATATCTATTTCCTTTGCCAGGTTAGGAAACATTTCAGTCTTTATTTCTTCAAATAAGTTCTCCATCCCTTGCTTTTTACTTCTACTTCTGGTATCTCTATGATAAAAATATTGTTACACTTGATGTTTTCCCAATGGTCTCTTAAACTGTCCTCATTTATTTTGGACTCTTTCCTTTTTGCTGTTTTAATTGTTGGGGTTTGTTTGTTTTTTTTCTGCTACATTGTCTTCCAAATTGCTGATTTGATCCTCTGCTTCATCACATCTGCTGGTGATTTCTTCTAGTGCATTCTAGTGCATTTCACTTATTGTATTCTTCACTTCTCACTGGCTCTTTTTAATGGTTTCTATGTGCTTTCTTATACTTGTTAGCTCTGTTTAATTTCTCACTAAGTTCCTTGAGCATCCTTATAACCATTGTTTTGAACTCTCTATCTTGTGGGTTACTTGCCTCCATTTTCTTTAGTAATTTTTTGGAGTTTTCTTCTAGTCTTTCATTTGCGACATATATCTTTGTTTTCTCATTTTTCCAGCATCTCAATGTTTGTTTCTATGTATTAGGTATAACTGATACATCTCCCAGTCTTGCTGGATGGCCTTATCTAGTAGGTGTCCTGTGGGGCCCAGTAGCACAGTCTCCCTGGTCACCTGAGCGAAGTGTCCCTTGTGTTGTTTGTGTGTGCCCTCCTGTTGTAGTTGAGCTTTGATTGCTGTTGGAATGTTGGTGAGAGAGATTGACCCTCAGGCTGCCTTACTATGGGATTTGGCCATGTCACCCCTCACAGGCTGCTGAGCTGGGGGCTGGCCCCATGGAATGGGATTTACCCCAGCAGGCCCTTGTGCTTATTGAGATTGCCTTTTGGGTGTGCCACTTGCAGTGCTAGTTGAGAGGTGCCCTCCTGTGGTTTGAAGTTAACCTCTAATTATCTTGGTTCTGGGGCCTCTACACAGGGGCTTCAGTGCAGGCCCAGGTTAGCCACTGCTTGTGACTGGATGGAACTACTCAGTGAGAGCTACAAATCTATGTATGGTTGGTTGCTGCCTGTGCTGTACCTGGAAGCACATGGGAGAGGCCATACTGTGAATCAAGGATGGCTACCACCAGTAGGTAGCTCCATCAAAAGCCAAGACACACCAAGACCTGATGCCACCTGCCAGGTCCTATAAGGTTCAACCACTGATAAAGCCTCCAGTAGCATGGAGTTTGGTGTTTGGGTGTAGCAGGGTCTCAGGGTAAAGTGAGCTGAGCTCACCAGACCAATTCAGATTCAGATTTGGCCATAGGCATGAGGGAGGGGCTCAACACAGAAAAGATGGCATCTCCCTGCTGGCTGCATGGGTGGAGGACCCCACACAGGAAAAATGGCAACTGTTCTTTCAGTCCTCACTCCAAAGTTACACAACTCAGTCTCTCTCTGTATGTCCTGAGTCACAGTACTTCCACCAGTGTCCAGGGTGAGTGCCTGTATGGGGCCTTTAAGAGGATGGCTGGATTTCCTGCAGCCTTCTGTCCCACCCAGAGGGTTGGAATTCTTACTGTTTCTCACAGTCAAAAGTTATGGCAGTTCCCTTTCCTGGCACAAGTACTCTGGGCTGGGGAGCCTGGTATGGGGCTGAGGTCTCTCACTTCTCTGTGAGTAACCTCTGTGGCTAAGTTATTTCTTCTGATTTTCAAACACTACATGTTGGTCTTCATTCAGTTCCTTATATGTGGCATGCTCACACATGTTGCAAGGCCTTTGAATATACAATTTCCTCTGTTTAGAATGCCCTCTTCATGTCCATTTACCTAGTTAACACTTACTTATTATTTGAACTCAGTTCAAATGCCACTTGCTCAAGAAAGACCTCCCTGATATACCCCATATAAACTGCATTTCTCTGTCACATATTCATATAACATGTATGTCCTTCCTTCAAAGAATTTATCAGTTTAAAACTGAGAGTTGATTGGAGGGACTATTTTTTAATTAAACATCAGTTTTTTACATATATAATGTCTGGTTTATAATAAACACATAATTATTTTTTCTGTGAATATTTATTGGGAAAGTAAAATGGATGAATAAAGAATAAAGAGTCCACAGATTAACTCAAGTATACACAAAATTTCAAAGTCAAAAAGTGTGTTCTTTTCAATCAGTGGGAGAAAATAGGCTTTTAAATGAATGATGTTAAGATAGATATTAAATATTTGTAAAAAATATTAAAAATATTAAAGCTAGAGTCCCAATCTATTTCTTATGCCAAAATAAATTCCAAGCAGATGAAACAAATGCAAAATTTAAACAATAAAGTTACTAGAAGAAAATACAAGAGAAAATTTTTATAGAAAAAAAAAAAAAAAACATGGCTGTCTTAAGCAAGTCAGAAAAACCAGACTGCATAGAAGAAAAAAAATGATAAATTTTATGTAAAATTTAAATTCTACATGAGATATATTTTTTAAATTACATGCAACATGAAGAAAAAAGAGGTAATGTCTTTATTATACAAGTAATTATTCCAAATCAAAAAGGAAAATGTCACTACCTTAATAGAAAAATCTAAAATTGTCATCAACAAACACTTTATAAAATAAGGAAATCAAATGGCCAATAAACATATGGAAAATACCTTTCAGGAAGGAAATTTGGCAGGATTTGTCAAAATGGAAAATGCACATTCTTTTTACTTAGCATTCTCATTTTAAAGATGAACTCTAAAGATACAGTCTCAGAAGTGGAACAAGTTATATGCCAAAAATATTTGTTGCTAAAGTAAAGGAGCAAAATTTTTGGAATATCTGAAATGTCCAATAGGAAATGGTAATATAAATTCTAATAATATATATAATTTATTATTATTTAGTCATCACATTTGTAATTTTACATGAATGAAATTATTTGATTAATTATCTCTCTTTGCCCACAAATAATAAAATTCATGTGATTAAGGACTTTAACTTTGTCTCCAGCAACTAGCTAATTTCCCAGTAGGCACTTAATACATACTTGTTGAAGAAATGAATGAATGAGGCCTTTTTTATCTTAATAGGCTGGAAGTGATGGAGAGAGTATTGGAAACTGTCCTTTTTGCCAACGCCTTTTCATGATCCTCTGGCTTAAAGGAGTTAAATTCAATGTGACTACTGTTGATATGACCAGGTAAGAAAGATCAGGACAGGTTTCATTCTAATGATTGAAATCAACAGATAGCAATACAATGTTGGTGTTTGTATAACTTGTGCCTTATCTAGAGGTCTAACTCTGCATCTTTTCAATAATCATAGAAAGCCTGAAGAGCTAAAGGACTTGGCCCCAGGTACTAATCCTCCCTTCCTATTGTATAACAAGGAATTGAAAACTGACTTCATTAAAATTGAAGAGTTTCTAGAGCAGACACTGGCTCCACCAAGGTACAGCATTTTACAGAATATTGTTGTTCCTTTTTATTTTTGAAATAAGAACAATGCTTTATTTATCTTTTCGTTATTACTGAAGGAAAACTCTTACTTTCTCTTTATAGTGTTTGAAAATTTTTCAGTGATATTGTCCTGTACTTACAATTTTAAAGGCTATTTTATATTTAAATTTTTTCTTTGATAAAATTACTAAGTAGACTTCTGCAAATAAACTGTTAATACAAAGAATTGACTTAACTGCCATCAGTAGTTATATAAATAAGAAAGGAAGTTATCATTTGAAATTAAACAATACATTCTTTTGATTTATTTAATTTTATAAGCAACTGCATTAAATATTTTAACTATTTTGCAGCAATATTTACTTATCATGAACATCTCCCATTACTTTTTTAGTATTAAACTTGTTGAGGTGACATTGGTTAATAAAATTATATAGGTTTCAAATGTACAATTGTATAATATATCATCTAAGTGTTGCATTGTGTGCTCACCATCCAGAGTCATTTCTCCTTCCATCACCATATATTTGACATCCCCAACCAACCCACCCCCACCCCCCTTACACTCTGGTAACCATTAAACTATTGTCTGTGTCCAGGATTTTTTGTTCCTTTGTTTGTATTGTTCCTTTGTTGCTTCCATATCACTCAACAATTCTTCTGGGTATCTAAGCAAAAAAATCTGAAAACTTTTGTCCACAAAGATATACTTGTATGTACCCCAATGTTTATTGGAGCATTATTCACAGTGGCCAAGATATGAAAATGACCAATATGTCCTTAGATAGATGACTGAATAAAGAAGATGTGGTGGGGGATTCATCAAGATGGAGGCATGAGAAGAGACTCTTGAAACCTCTCCTAGGGAGTTCCCTGATGGTGTAGTGGCTTAAGGCTTCGGTGCTGGTGCTGTCAGCGCTGCAGCCTGGGTTCGATTCCCGGTCAGGGAGCTACCCACATACCAAAAGAGCAAAAAAAAAAAAAGAAAAGAAAAGAAACCTCTCCTAGAAAATGCAACAGATAAAAAACCAAAAATGCAACCGGAGAATCCCTAAGTGGCTCAGAGCCTCAGCTGAGAGAACCACTCATCACAAGAAAATGCCTAAAGGTCAGAGAAAGGGAGATGAGCAGGATACAGGGGAAGAGGGCAGAGAGGAGTGTGGTTCATGACCAGAGTCTGGCAGAAAAGAAAGTGAGCTAGGAACTTGGGAACAAGTCTAAAATGCAGCATGACCCAGGGCAGCTTGTAAACAGAGAACTGATAAGGGAGCAGGCACAGGCAGCTGAAGCGAGAGCAGCCCCAAGTGACGTAGTCCCTGAACATACAACCTTGGGAGAGTTAGGGCTGGAGCAGAGGTGCCTTACATGGTGTCTTAAATGGGCAAACTAGGGCCACAGCCAGAGTTCATGTGAGGATACAGGTGAGGACATGGAAAAGCTCAGAGCTGGTAGCTGAACATTGCAGCAGTGCTGACCCAGCCACAGGGGAGCCCTGGGTGAGCTGGAGACTGAGAGTTGGGAGCTCTGGAAATGCTGACCAGGAAGGATCACGAACTTGGGCAAGGCATGGGCAAAGGAGAAGGGGGAAAAACAGACACAAAAGTGAACATCTGCAGCAGCCTTTTCTGATTTTGACGGGCAGACAAGATTGCCTTGCAACTGAAACCAGTGCCCAGGACAGTGTGTGATCTCTGGTTGCACAGCAGTTGCAACCAGCACATCCTTTACAGCCTGGCACAACTTGTGGGGCTGGAACCTGGTGGCTTCCTCTGACTCTCCCAAGGTTTGCCTCCCCAGCTCCACCTGGAACCTGCAGTTGGCCACAGAGGGGGAGACTGCCATTGTGTGGTGCCATCAACAAGGCTGTGTCTGCTCTTTTCCCAACAAACCCTGCCCTGACCCTTCCAGCTGAAACTAGCAATGGGGCTTAGGGAAACTGCAACACACAGGCACAACAACTCTAGCCTTCATTAGGATTTCAGAGGCATAGAATATTATTACGTATTGCATCCTCCCACAAAAGAGGTGCGGTGAGATGAAGGCAACTGGATCAAAGTAGAGAAGCTCAACTCTCAGGGAATCTCCCAATGTGAGAAGACTGAATACACAGGAGAAAATATTGTAAGATACAGCAGCAGCACCAACCAGGGAGTGACAGAGGTAAAGCCCTCATGCCAAACAAAAAGAACACAACAAACAATATGAGTACCTTAGGATTCAAAGCCGCTAGGAAAGAAGATGAAAAATCTCAGAAAAAGATCTCATAGACCTAGAAATCGCTGAACTAAGTAACATAGGATACAAGGCTACAGTTCTAAAGGCTCTCAGAGAAATGAAAACGTATTGGAAGCATAGCTGAAATGAATGATCTCAGAAAGGAAATTCATGAACAAAAGGAACATTTTAATAAAGAAATTGAATTATAAGAAAGAATCATATGGGAATTTGAAAGATAATAAAATAAAAGAAGTGAGAAATGAAATAACTGCCATAGGAAACAGAGCCAACAAGATGGAGGAAAGAATTAGTGATACTGAAGATCAGAACATGGAAACATTTCAGAAAGAGGAAGATAAAGAATACAGAACCAAAAGGATTGAAAGAACTCTGCAAGACTATCTGATTCGATCAGGAAAACAATATCAGAATAATAGGATTAGAGGAAGGAGGAGATCATTCTAGAGAGAGCATACTCAAACAAATAGTACATGAGAAATTTCCAAACCTATGGAATGATCTAGAATCTTAAATTCAAGAAGAAAATAGGTCCCTTAGATACCTGAACCCTAGCAGATTTTCTCCATGACACATTGTACTGAAGATGTCAAAAACATAAGGCAAAGAGACAATTCTCAAGGCAGTCAGGGAAAAAAAATAACCTTTAGAGGAAAACCCATCAGGCTGGCATCAAACTTCTCAGGAGAAACTCTACAATCCAGGAGAGAGTGGAATGAAATATTCAAAATATTAAAAGGGAAAAACTTCCAGCCAAGAATAAATTGTCCAGTAAAATTATCCTTCACATATGAAGTAGAAACGAAGACCTCTTCAGACACACAGAAGCTGAGGGAATTTGCCAGCACCAGGCTGGCACTACAAGAAATATTAAAGGAGGCCCTTCCACCTGCAACAAAACATCAGAATAAATGGAATAGACTTGGGACAACTCTAAAAAGAAACCAAAATTTTTAAAAATTAAAAATGGAAGTAATAGCTATAAAAAATCCTCATATATCAATCATCGCTCAGAATGGAGGTTTCTCAGAAAATTGGGAATGGAGTTACTATATGACCTAGCAATCCCCTTTCTGTGTATCTACCCAAAAACTTGAAAACCTTAGTCCACAAAGACTTATGTACCCCAACGTTCATCGTAGTGCTGTTCATGGTGGCCAAGACAGAAAAACCAAAGTGCCCTTTGACAGATGACTGGATAAAGAAGCTGTGGTACATATACACAATGGAGTATTATTCAGCTATAAGAAAATATGAAAGACTGACATTTGCAACAAAATGGGTAGATGTAGAGATCATCATGCTAAGCAAAATAAGCCAGACAGAAAAAACCAAGAAGTATATGACTTCACTCATATGTGAAATATAAAACTGAAAGCAACAACAACAAAAACAAACAAACAAAAAACTTATAGAAGCAATCAATAGTTTAATGATTTGGGGGGGCAAGGGGTGAAGGCGTGGGAGAAAAGACAGGGGTGCCAAATATATGGTGATGGAAAGAGAATTCACACTGGTTGGTGAATATATAGTGCAACAAGTAGATGATGCACTGTAGAATTGTATACCTGTAACCTATGTAATTCTTGCTAAGCAATGTCACCCCAATAAGTTTAACAAGAAATAAATATTTTTAAAAAAGAAAAGAAAAAAGTAACAAAACAAAAATGACTCAGGGAATTTTTTGGCAGTGCAGAAGATTCAGGTTCGACATAACATTGTGGCACAGTTACAATTGGAAAATTTTAGAATTAATAAAGATAAATAATATACATTCAAAAAAAGAAAGGGAGAATCAAGGAAGGAAGGAGGGAGGGAGAGAGGAAAGGAAGGAAGGAAAAGATATAATATGAATCTTTTTTTCAAATAACTGGTTGTGTAGTTTGATCTGATGACATCCTAAAGGATTGGGCCTAGGGCTTGCTCTTTATCACCTGCTATGGAGCATCCCTGGGGCTGAGGCAGCTTCCCTGAAGACATTCATGGCAGGTATTTAAAGGTAAATGTATTAGCCAATGCCAAATAAGATAAATAATAACACTTGAGGAAAGCAATAGACTAACTGAAAAGCCTGAGGGAAATGAGGCTAGGATACTTGTGGGATACTTAAAAGAATAAGGATTTTAAATATCTTTAATGTAGTCTAAAGAATCTAGAAGTCCATGCAAATGGCCAGGTCTAAATTTAGGCAAGAAAAGATTTGAGAAGACCCTAAGTCCTCATTTCTGACTGAATATTGGGTGCCATGAAAGCCAAAAGTAAAGGTTAAGGCAGAGTTATAAATGCCCAGCTCAGGGTTGAAGGAGTGCTCCAACACACAGCCAGCCTTCAAAGACTAGGGGAGCTTTGGAAAGGGAGTTATTTGTTTGATTGTTTTGGTTCCAGGACTTTAAGGGAATCTCTGTCAAATCAGTAACTACCCAAAGGTAAGGAAACGAAGATTTTAGTGGCCATACATAACAAAGAACACAGCCTTTACATAATTACTTTAGAAAATTCACTAGTCAAATAAACAACAATACCCACAATAGCAGCAACAGCAATACTTGAGGAAGGGAAGAATCTGATTTCTAGAGTTTCCACATTATAATATTCAAGTGTCCAATTTTCAAGAAGAAAAGTATGGGGGCATGTCAAGAAACAAGAAATATGGCTCATTCACAGGAAAAAAATAAATCAATAGAAACTGTCCCTGAGGAAACCCAGACACTGATTTAATAGACAAAGGCTCTAAATCAGCTGTCTTAAATATATTTGAAGAGCTAAACAAAACCATGGACAAAGAACTAAAGGAAACCAAGAAAATAATTTATTAACAGAGAGAATATCAATTAAAATGTATAACTTATAAAAAGGAAGCAAATAGAAATTCTGGAGTTGAATAGTACAATAACTAAAATGAACAATTTACTAAAGGGTTTTAACAGCAGCAAGAATAAAACAACCCATCACGTAGAAGGAGTCCTCAATAAGATTAACAGATGCAGGAGGTTCCCTGGTGGCATAGTGGCTAAACTTTGGTGTGCTCACCACCATGGCCTGGGTTCAATCCCTGCTCAGAAAACAAACAAACAAACAAACAAAAAGATTAACAGATGCTATTTCATTAGAAATCATGGAGACCAGAAGGCTGAGAAATGACATATTTAAAGTGTGAAAGAAAAAAGTCAATCCAGAATTCCATAGCTGGAAAAACTACCCTTCAAACATGACAGAGAAGTTAAGATTCCACATGAACAACTAAGTGACTTTGCTGCTAGTAGACCTGCTCTACAAGAAATGCTATAGGGAGTCATTCCAGCAGAAATGAGAGACCGCTAGACAATAACTTGAAGTCATAGGAAGAAATAAATGGTTACAAAAGTACATAATCATCTCAATTGATATAGAATAAAAAGCATTTGACAAAATCCAACACCATTTCATAATCTTCAACAAACTAAAAATGAAGGGTGCTTCCTCAACCTGACAAACATCATCCCTGAAGAAAAAACACAAATAATATACTTAATGGTGAAGTTTTGAAAACTTTCCCATAATATCAGAAACAAGACAAGAATTCTGTTTTTTGCCAGTTTAATTCAAAATTATTTTGGAAGATTTGCCAGAGAAATTCTGAAAATACAAAATAAAATGCATTTAATTAGAAAGAAAGAAGAAAAACTATCTGTATTTGCAGATGACATAAATTACTATTAAAACTAATAAACAAATTCAGCATGGTAGCAGGATACAGATCAACAAACGAAAATTAGTTGTACCTCTATGCACTATCACTGAATAATTCAAAAAGTAAAGTAAGAAAAACAATTCCATTTTTAATTGCATAAAAAACAATAAAATACTTAGGAATGAATTTGAAGAAAATAAAGACTTGTATACCAAAAACTGCAAACCATCATTGAAATAATTTAAAGATCTATATAAATGAAAAGATACTCATATTAGTTTCTTAGGGCTGCCACAACTAAGTAGCTTAAAACAATGGAAATTTGTCTTACAGTTCTGAGGGCTACAAGTCTGAAGTCAAGGTATCAGCAGGGGCATGCTCCCTCTGAAACCTGTAAGAGAAGGATTCTTCCTTGCCTCTTCCTAGATTCTAGTGGTTTTCCAGCAATTACTGGTGTTCCTTTGCTTGTAGTTGCATAACTTCAATCTTGCATTTTCTCATGGCATTCCCCTTTTGTATCTGTCTCTTCACAAAGTGTTCTTTTTTTAAGACACCAGTAATATTGGATTAATGGGCCGACCTTACTCCAGTGTGGCCTCATCTTAACTAATCATATCTATAACATTCTATTATGAAATAAGTTTACATTATAAAGTACTGGGAGTTTTTTACCTTAACAAACCATATTTTTAGGGGGGGATACAATTCAACCCATACAAATATCCCATGTTCATGGATTAGAAGACAATATTATTAATATTAAAATAGAAATACTCCCCCACAGAGAACTACTGATTAATGCAATCTCAACCAAAATCCCAATTTCATTTTCAGAAATGATAAAGCTAATCATCAAATTTATATGGAAACTTAAGAGGTTACAAATAGCCAAATAGTCTTGATAAAGACAAAGTTGGAGGACTCATATATCCTGATTTCAAAACTTTCTAGAACTGAGAATCCAGAAATAAACCCATGTATCTCTGGTCAACTGATTTTGAACAAAAGTGCCAAAACCATTCAATGGGGAAAAAAATAGTCTCTCCAATAAATGGTGCTGGGACATGCCAAATATAAACACATGCCAAAGAATTAAGTTAAACCTTTACCTCACACCATATACAAAAATTAACAGAAAGTGTATCAAAAACCTAGATATATAGACTAAAACTACATAACTCTTAGAAGAAAACATAGGAGTAAATAAATTTCAAGACCTTTTATTTGGCAATGAATTCTTACATATGACACCAAAAGCACAAGCAACAAAAGAAAAAAATGGATAAAGTAGACTTCATCAAATTTAAAACTTTTGTACATTAAAGAACACTATCAAAAAATGAAAAAAACTCACAGAACGGGAGACAATACTTGTAAATTATGTATAATATAAGGATCTAGTATCCAGAATATACTGTATAAAGAACTCTTACAATTTGATAACTGAAATACAAACAACCTAATTCTGGGTTGTGAACACATGGTATAATATAGAGATGATGTATTATAGAATTGTATACTTGAAGCCTATATAGTTTTACTAACCAATGTCATCTCAATAAATTGAATAGAAAATAATTTTTAAATGGGCAAAAGACTTGAGCAAACATTTCACCAGAGAATATATACAAATGGCTAATAAGTGCCTATATAAAGATGCTTAATGCCATTAGTTATTAGGAAAATGCAAGTCAAAACCACAATGCAATACCACTTTATATCCACCAATATGGCTAACATCAAGAAAGGAGAAAATAAAAAGTGATTTCAAGGATGTGGAAAACTTAGAATTCTCATACATCGCTGATGTGAATGCAGCCACTGTGGAAAAGATTATGATAGTTCCTCCAAAAGTTCAATATGAAGTTATGATATGACCAAGAAATTTTACTCCTATGTGTAGTACTGTGAAAGGAACTGAAAACAGGTATTCAAACAAAAACATGTATACAAATGTTCATAGCACCGCTATTAGCACTATCCAAAGGTGAAAACAATAAAAATGTCTATCAAGTGATTATTGAATAAACAAAATGTGGTATATGCATACAATGCAATGTTATTTGGGCATAAAAAGGAATGAATACTGATAAATATTAGAATACAGATGAAACTCGAATCTTGCTAAGTGAAAGAAGCAACACACAAAAGGTCACATATTGTATGATTCCATTTATATGAAATGTATAAAATAAGCAAACCTATAGAAACAGAAAGATTAGTGGTTCCAGGGGCTGTGACAAGGAGTGAATAGGGAGTAACTGCTTAATGGAAACACAATTTTCTTTCTGTATGATGAAGAAGCCCTGGAAGTAGGTAGAGGTTAGGGTTGCCCAATATTGTGTCTGCACTAAAATACCCTGAATTGTACAACTTAAAATAGTTTAAATGGTGAGTTTTATGCTATATTGATTTCACCTCAATTAAAAAGAATGATTAGACCTTTAATTGAACTTGCATTGAATTTATATTACTATTCGAGGAAATTTTATTTTTATGATGTGAATTCTTCCCATTAGAGAACATGGTTTGTGTATTTGGTTACCATCTTGTTCCTTTTTTAAAGATTGAGATATAATTGTTATATAAAATTGTTTAAGGTATACAGAATATCAATTTGATACATTTATACACTGCAATATGTTTACCACCATAGTGTTAGCTAAAACCTTTATCACATCACATAATAATCATTTTTTTTGTGTGGTGAGAACAATTAAGATCTAGTCTCCTAGCAACTTTGGAGTTTATAATAAGTATTGTTGGCTGTAATTACTATGCTGTAGATTAGATTACAGAACTTATTTATCCATTTGTTGGATGTTTTTACCCTTAAACAACATCTCCCCAATTCCTCCACACCAAACCTCTGATAACTACCCTTCTACTCTGGTTTTACAAGTTTGGCTTTTCTAGATTCCACAAATAAGTGAAATCATACAATATTTTTCTATTTTTGTCTGACTTATTTTACTTAGCATAATGCATGCCCTCAAGGTCCATCCATGTTGGTACAAATGGCAGGATTTCCTTCTTTCTAATGACTGAATTTTTTATATATATATATATATATATATATATATATATATATATATATATATATATATAATTCTCTCTCTCTCCATATATATATATATATATATATTAAATGGAATATGTTACTAATAATATCCACTTTTATCTGATTATTGTGAGCATAAAATGTTATCTTTTTACTTTCAATTTTTACTGAGCACTTATTTTGTACAAGAACTATTTCAATTTCTTTACATCTGATATTCACAATCACCCTATGAGATATGTACTACTTTAAGTCTCAATTTATAGACAAGGAAACAGAAGCACAGAGAGGTAAATTAACAAAGTTGCACAATGAGGAGAGTCCTAGTTCTCTGGTTCCAGAATCCATGCTTTTTTTTTTTTTTTACAGATAATAACATTTTATTTTTTGTACATTCAATATTATTTAACATTAATTTTAGTATACAGCATAATGGTTAGACATTTATATAATTTAAGACATGATCCCTCTGACCAGTCTAATACCCACCTGGCACTACACATAGTTATTACCATATTACTGACTATAATCCCTATGCTTTACTTTACTCTATGACAGTTTTATAACTACCAATTTGTACTTCTTAATCCCTTCACCTTTTCACCCTGGCCAACCCCTCTCTCAGCTATCACCTCAACAAATCTAGTACTCAGCCAACACCACACATGCTTATTACCATATTATTGACTACATTCCTTTATGCTATGTTCCACATCCCTTTAACCACTTTGTAACAACCAATTTGTACTTCTTAACCCCTTCTCCTTTTGTACCCACATCCACAATGCCTCTCCCATCTGGCAACCAGCCAAAAATTTTCTATATCTGAGTTTGTTTCTGTTTTGTTTGTTTATTTTGTTCTTTAGATTCCACATACAAGTGAAATCAAATTGCTCTGTCTTTCTCTGTATAACACTTCACTAAGCACAATACCCTCCATATCTTTTGATTGGAGCTTTTAATTCATTTAAATTGAAGGTAATTGTCAATAGATATGTAGCTATTGCTGTTTTGTTATTCATAATTTTGCTTTATTTTTCATCTTAAAGTAGTCCCTCTAACTTTGCAATTCTGGTTCGGTGGTAATAAATTCCTTTAGCTTATTCTAGTTTAGGAAGCTCTTTATCTGTCCTTCAATTCCTTGCTGTGTAGAGTAATCTTGGTTGTAGGTCCTTGCTTTTCATCAAATTGAATATTTTCTGCTGCTCCCTGTTCACCTGCAAAGTTTCTGTTGAGAAATCAGCTGTCAGTCTTATGGGAGCTCCCTTATAAGTTACTAGTTGCTTTACTCTTGATGCTTTTAATATTCTGTCTTTGTTCTTAACCTTTGCCATTTTAATTACAATGTGTCTTGATGCAGGCCTATTTGGGGTTCATCTTGTTTGAAACTTTCTGTACTTCTTGAGCGTGTATTTTTATTTCCTTCACCAGGTTAAGGAAGTTTTCAGTAATTATTTCTTCTAATATGTTCTTAATTCCTTGCTTTCTCTCTTCTCCTTTTGGTACCCCTATGATGCAAATACACTTGGTATTGTCCCACATGTTCCTTAAACTATCCTCAAATTTTTATAGCGGTGGTTTCTTTTTCTGTTCTGATTGGATGTTTCCTGCTATCTTGTCTTCCAAATATCTGATTCAATCCTCTGTTCCATATAATCAGCTGGTGACCCCTTCTATTGCATTCTGAATTTCAGTTATTGTAGTCTTCATTTTTGACTGTTTCTTTTGTATGGTTTCTATGTCCTTCTTTATTCTGTCTATCTCTCTGTTGAAGTTTCTTGAGCATCCTTATAACCATTGTTTTGAGCTCTCTATCTAACAGGTTGCTTGTCTCCATCTTGTTTAGTTCTTTTTCTAAAGTTTTCTATTTTTCTTTTATTTGAGATGTATTTCTTTGTTTCCTCATTTTGGATGGCCATCTGTGTTTTTTTTTTTCTTCTTCTTCTTCTATGTATTAGGTAGATTTGCTATATCTCGCAGTATTCCTGGATAGCCTTATGTAGTAGGTGCTCTGTGGGGCCTTGGCACTGTCTGCTGGGTCACCAGTGCTGAGTGCTCCTGTAGATTCTGGCTTGGTACCAGTGCTGTGCCTGAAGCTACTTAGCAAAAGTCTCAGAGCACACCAATGTTGGTTGCCACCTGCCTGGGGCCTGAAAACTTCAAAAGTTATTCAAGAAAAATTGCACTGTGGGCAAGGCTGGCTGCTCACCAAAGAAGGTGCCTCTGGCATTAGCGGAGTTGGGTGAGATGGGGCCCCAGTGAGTCAGCAGGGTGGAGCAAGCAGAGCTCACCAGACCAACCAGGTTCAGATGTAGCCATGTGGGAGTGGGCAACACAGAAAAGATGGCACCCACCAGCAGGCTGCATGGGAAAAGAACCCACTCCAACACTCACCCCAAAGCCACATACCTCAGTCTGTGCACTATATGCCTCCAATGCCCCCTGAGTCATCATATCCTCTGCTGAAGCCTAGGCTTACTTAGTGCCTGCGATTGACTGAGTTTGCACAGACATGTTAAGAGGATGTCTGAGTTTCTTGTAGCCTTCCATCACCAGACAGTCAGAGTCCTCACTGTTTTTCACAGTCAGATATTGTGGGGCTCCTCTTCCCAGCACCAATGCTGGGGAGCCTGGTATGGGGCTGGGGTCCCTTGCTCCTCCGGGGAAAACCGCCACAGCTGAGATATTCCTCTTAATTCTCTATCACCACCAGAGGTTTGGCTTGTTTCATGTCTGCACCCCTCCTACTAGTCTGAACATGGCCTCCTCTTGTTTGTATCCTTAGTTATAAAACTTCTATTCAGCTACACTTCAGATGGTTCTCCTGGTTGGTTATTCTATAATTTAGTTGTAATTAGAATGAAGCAGGCACTGTGTTTACCTACTTCATCATCTTGGAACATCCCTAAAAGTTATCTTTTTAAATTTTTGACTTATATTTAGCTACCTTACCAAATAGATCATTAATTCTAGTACATTTTCTATGCTCTCTTGGGTTTTCTAGGTATACAATTACATCGCTGCTTCTCTTCCAGTAATTATATTGATTGCTTTAAGATATTGTCTTTCTCCACTTGTTAGAACCTGAAAAACAATATCAGCTATAATGCCAATAATAAGTGTCTCTGACTTGTTCCTAAATTTAATATAAATGGTTTTATAGTCACTGATTACAATGATGTTTTTTCTTCTTAATATTTAGTACATTCAGCAGAATGTTGAATGCAATAGTGGTAATGATGATCTTTGTTCCTTACTGGTTTTAAAGAAAATAGTTCCAACATTTCACCTTCTTTTTTGCTTTTTTGTAACTGAAGTATAGCTAGTATTATCTTATATATTTTATATTAATTATATTAGTTTCAAGTATACAATATAATGATTTGACATTTTTATACCATACAATGTAATCACCCACTAATTTTAGTAATCACCTGTCACCGTGTAAACTTATCACAATATTATTAACTACATTCCCTTCCCTTTTTCACCCATTCCCACTTTACTGGTAACCATCCCTTTGGTCTCTATTTCTATGAGTATGTTTTTGTTTTGTTTTGTTTCATTTGTTTTCTTTATTTTTTAGATTCCACATATAAGTGAAACCATATGGTATTTGTTTTTCTCTGCCTGACTTACCTCACTTAGCATAATACCTTCTAGATCCATCCATGTCTTTACAAATGGCAAACCACTAATTTGAAGAGATATATGCACCCTTATATTCACTGCAGCATTATTTACCATAGCCAAGATATAGAAGTAACTTAGGTTCCCATCAATAGATGAATGGATAAAGAAGATGTGCATACATACACAATGGAATATTACACAACAATAAAAAATAAAATCTTGCTATATGTGACAACATGGATGGATCATTTTAAAAAAATATTTGCACTTTTTATTGAGGTAATCTTGGCTAATAACATTATATAAAATTTAGGTATACAATGTTGTAATTCAATTGCTGCATACACTATAGCATGCTCATCACTAAAAGTCTGGCTTTCATCCATTATCATATATTTGATCCACTTTACCTGTTTCACCCTCCCTCCACCCTCTTTTCCCTCTAGTAACCACCAATCTATTGTTCATATTTATGAGTTTGTTTTGTTTTGTTTTGTTTTGTTCATTTGTTTCTTTCTTCTTATTTTGTTGTATATTCGCCATGAGTAAAATTATATATTTGTCCTTTTTCTGTCTGACATTTCACTTAGCATACTACCCTCAAGGTCCATCCATGTTGTTTAAAATGGCAATATTTTGCTTTTTGTGGCTTAGTATTCCAGTGTGTGTGTGTATGTGTGTGTGAGTGTGTGTGTGTGTGTGTGTGTGTGCGCGCGCACATGTGTGTGTGTATGTGTGTGTGTGTGTATGTGTGTGTAGTTTATTTATCCAGTCATTCATCTAAGGACTCTTACATTGTTTTCATGTCTTGGCTACTATGAATAATGCTGTAATGAACATAGGGGCACATATATCTTTATGAATAATTCTTTTTAAAAATTTGGGATAGATACTAGAAGATAGATAGTTAGGTAATATGATAGCTGTATTTTTAATTTTTTAAGGAAACTCCATACTATTTTCCATAGTGCTTGTACCAATTTACATAACTACCAGCAATATATGAAGGTTTCTTTTACTCCATATTCTCTCCACACTTGTTATTTATTGTGTTATTGATAATAACCATTCTAACAAGTGTGAGGTGATATCTCATTGTGGCTTTAAATTGCACTTCCCTAAAACATTTTACCATTTAATATGATACTTTCTGAACATTTTTGATGGATACCTTTTATCAAGTTAACAAAATTAATGAATTAATTTAACCATTCAACAAATATTAACTGATACTTACTAAGCTCATGTATTATTCAAAGCACTTGGGACTCATTAGTGAATAAAATGTGCAAAAACTTTCTGGCTTAGTAGACCTTAAATTCTAGTTGGAGAAAACAGTGTATAAGCAAGATAAAAAACAAAATATAAACTATTTTGTAATAATTGTAAAAATAGTGATGATAAATACTAAGGAAAAATAAGACAAGGAAGGGAAGTAGTAAGTGTTAGGAACAGGGGAGAGCTTGTAATGTTAAACAGGGTGGCCAGAGATCGACCTCACAGAAGAGGAGCTATGAGAATAAAGGTCCTGAAAGAAGGGAGGAAGCAGGTCATTTGCATATGTGAGGGAATGCACTTCGCTTAAGGGCAGACCAAGTGTAAAGGTCCTGGGGTGGGAGCTTGTCAGGCCTATTTGAAGAACAACAAAGAGGCAAGTGTTTAGTGAAGTGTGTGAGAAAGAGAGTAGGAAGAGATGAGAACAGAAGAGCAGAGAAGTAAGGTAGGGTCAGATCACATCCATTCTTGTAGATCTCTATGAGAAGTTGAGCTCTAGGTCTGAATGAGGTTGGGACATTGCACGGTATTGAGTAGGGGAGAGACATGATATGACTTTCATTTTAACATGATTGCTCTGGCAGCAACCACAGAACAGTCTGGTAGTGTGGGAGACAAGCATAGGAGAGGGGAAAATAGTCACAGTGCCTTTGGGGTAAGATGGGTTTTGGACCAGGAAGGGGGCTTTGCAGGTGGCAAGAAGTAGAAATATTCTGGGTACATTTTGAAAGGGCAACTGACTGGAGTTACTCATGAATCAAATGTGGGGATGGAGAGAAAGAGAGCAATCAACTAATAAGACTGGCCTGAACATTTTTAGTTGTTAGTGAGGTTTTTTATGATTAGGAGTTGATTTTCATTGAATACTTTTTCTGCATCTATTCATGATTATATGGTTTTCCTTATTTAATTTGTTACTCTGCTGAATTACATTATTTTATTTTGTTATACCAAATGAACTTTGTGTCACATAGAAAGAGGACATGTTTATTAATTTTTCCTTCCTTTCTATTCTCTTTATTTCTTCACTTGTTTTGGAAGTTTTAAATTTCAAACCATAATTTTTTCCTACTACTTACCTTTGAAAATGTATTAGCACCATATCTCATATCTCATGTCAATTAGAATTTTAGGAGCAAGTATAGGGAGGTAACTACCATTTGAAACATTATTTCTATGGGCAAATAATCTTTGAATTCCAGACAGCTGTTTTCCCAGTGAACTTTAGAAACCACTCTATTCTGAAATTGGGAAAAATACATATTTCCAATGGGAGATTTCTCAAGAACTTCAGATTCCAGCACAATTTTCCAAAACCTTTGTACTCAGTAGAATGTAAGCTCGAACACCTGGTCTCTGTCTTCTTCTGTACGAATGGTAGTGCAGTGATGTTTCTTTTTTAGGTACCCTCGCTTGAGTCCCAAGAACAAGGAGTCTTTTGATGTGGGCTGTAACCTCTTTGCCAAGTTCTCTGCATACATAAAGAATACACAAAAAGAGGCAAATAAGAGTAAGATATCTTTATTTAAATCTCTGTTTTTTCCATTGACTTGTTCACTATCACATTCTCACTCAGCTAAAATAGGATTTTCCTGAATATATATGAAATATATATGGGGAATACTCTTCCTCTCATTTTCTGCTCTTTCCTCTGAAAAATCCCTTGCATGAGGTTTAACAAATGTAGAGCCTAAGGTTCAGTATAGAAATTTACCAATTTAACTCAATTATAGCATTGGCTTGCTGGGTATAAACTAACTGTGGGACTACATTTCTTAGCTGCCTCCTACCAACTTTCCCAGTCTTTTGTACCTTTCAGGTTTCTTAAACCATAGCACTTACCATCTTCCACAAGCATTGTTGGAGTTTACTATCTTCTGAGTTATGAGACTATTAGTTTCTGATTCCACTTTCTGATTTTTCTGTGTTGAGTGATAACATATATAACTTTTTATGTCTCTCTTCCCAAAGCACTTTCTCAAGAAAAGTCCAAAAATATTTCCACTCACCACTTGATTAAACATCTGTCTCTGTCTTATCAGTGGATAGTTGAGCATTCTAGTTAACTACTTAGATTTTTAAGTGCAAGTGTAAACAATGTGTGTAAATAAAGGTGTGTAAAAGTGTAAAAAGCATGATGAGAACATATTTAGTCATGAAGACAATACATATATAAGTAACCTCATGATTTCATTGCCTCAGACTTTGAAAAATCTCTGCTCAGAGAATTTAAGCGTCTGGATGACTACTTAAACACCCCACTTTTGGATGAAATTGATCCAGAAAGTGCTGAGGAACTCAGAGTTTCCAGAAGATTGTTCTTGGATGGGGATCAGCTAACACTGGCTGACTGCAGCTTGTTACCTAAGCTGAACATTATTAAAGTAAGTTTTTATAGGGTATGTTGAATGGTGTGTAAGGGATCTGGGAGTTTCCAGCATGAAACACAATGAGCATAAAAACTTCTTATTTCTTTCTTTCTATATCAGGCATTTTTCCACTGCCTTTTCTATAAAACAAAAAAAGATATTAATTTCACAGAATTTTTGAGAAAATTAAATAAATTAGGATATGTAAGATGCTTAGAACAGTATCCGGATCATGAAAGTGGTCATAATGTGAGCTATTAATAATAGTATGATAATGTAATCACTAAAAATTTGTATTAAATAGAACTTATTCTATCTCAGGTCCTATGCCAGACACAGAATACATTAAGAAATAAGACATAGTTGGGACCCTAAACAAACTCAGTGTCATAGAAAGATATGTGCTCTTTTCCTGTGCTTCCTTCTTCTAAATATTCATAATTAAATACAGCACAAATATAAATATGGTTGAAAGCATATAGCTTTGTCTATATTTGTACCAAAAACAGTAAAGTAGTAACTCCAAGATTATTTGTTTATTTTGTAGTACTTTTTGTGTATATAACATGTTCACAATGATCTTATCTTTTTTTTTTTTTTTTGGAGGGGGGGCGATACTGCAATTTTATGTTATTTTTTATTATTTTTTGTTTTCTTTTTTTTATTGGGGTAACATCTGTTAGCAAGCATTACATAGGTTCAGGCATACAATTCTACAGTGCATTGTCAACTTGATGTATTGAGATATGCTTCTGCACACTAATCATGTTACTGATGTCTTTTACTACCAACTACATTTTCCTCTTTTTTTCCCCCCAAAACCCTAGGTTGCTGCCAAGAAATACCGCGACTTTGACATTCCAGCAGAATTCTCAGGAGTCTGGCGCTATCTCCATAATGCCTATGCCTGTGAAGAATTTACCCACACGTGTCCTGAAGACAAAGAAATTGAAAATACCTATGCAAGTGTGGCTAAGCAGTAGTTACAATAGTTCTTGCAGTAGAAAAAGTTATCTTTTCACTTGTTATCATATTAGAAAGGTTTTTGGAAATAAGATGGAAAATACTATTTTCTCTATCCAACTCTCTTATGGGGAAAAATTATGCTGTATTTTCTGTATCAAGTTAGTCCAAACTATCTGACAAGTGTGTATTTTAAAGGTCTTCATATTTTTGCTTCATTTTCTTTATTCTCATGACATAACCACTGCAATTATAACCACTGAAATCTTAAATGACATGGAAAGCATCAAGATCTTTGGCTATTTCTGTGAATTGCTACATTGCATCATGTATGTGTAAGCTCAACAGATGGCTAAAGTTACAAATGACATAAGTAGAACCACAATCCCAAACTACTGCTTAGAAACAATTCCATCTAAATCATTAAAACAATTGTACATTTTTGTTAGTTCAATATATACATGAATTTCTGATATAAATAATTAAATCAGAGAATGAGCATATCAGAAGCAAATCCTACAAGAATGACTTTTTTTTAAAAATCAGCTCTAAGAAGAGATCAAGACCAGCTGCTCTTAGAAGCCATTCATCACCTGTAAATATGGCTGCCTCATAGTCAGAGATGAGATTATGATCTTTCTAACTAGATTATATTGTTGTTAAATGAGCAAGCATTCAATAGATATGCAATAATAATAATAATTTCAATAGAAATAAAAAGGGAACTAAGAAATTGACTGACCAAAATGTCTGTTGCTGTCCTTAAAATGGTAAGGCATACTGTCCTTAGAAGATAATCACAAAGCTTTCTATAGAACTTAAAATGTTACATTACTATATGTATTCAAATTTACATGTTAAAATACAATCAAATCACTCAAATCTGAAAACAAAAGCTGAAACTTAACTCTTGGTCCTTCAAAGGAGAAACAAAGTTCAGCCTCAAAATAGGAAGACACAAGGGTGAAGTTTAGATAAATTTTAAATGAAGCCATGTTTTACTAGGTTCACAGAAAAGTATGACAGTGAGTGAAGGGTTTACAGTCCTGGGCATAGAAAGGGCTCCTGTCTTGGAAACCACAGAGTTAAGATAAATGTATAATGTGGCATCTTCTCTTTTCTGGAAGACCCTTGATCTGAGAAATTGCACCTCTAAATAGCTCAGATCCTTCTATTCTCACTGATAGGATTTCAAAGAGTAGATTTTTAAATTATCTATAATTTTAAAGAACAAAGCTTCTCAGTACCATGCCCTGATACTCATTAATAAAAGCAGTTTTTACAGATTGCACTACATTTAAAATGTGTTCTTGTTACCATAAAGGTCCAGCATATAGCAAAATGGGCAGTTATGACAAGTGTTATCCAATTCCATATGTACTGATAGAGCCCATAATCATCCTTTTAGAAAAAAGAATTATTATCTTCTTAGATACATCAATGCAACTTAATTTAGTAACCACTTGAATACTCATTATGTTATTATTATTTGGTTATTTAATCCTCACAACAACCCTATAAATTGTATAAAAACACAATTCTGCCTTATGCCAAAGGAACTATTTCTGTTCTCACAAAACATTCAGTTCAGTAATGCAGACAGGCATTCAGGCATGCAATTATAATACATATGTATTATGAAAAGAGTAAACACAAGGTTATATAACAGAAGTACATCCTATGTGTAGCCCCAGACTGATCTCAAACAAGTTCCATTTGGTCATATAGACTTTGCATAGTACAACCTCTGAAAATTCTGAGAGATGCGTTTTTATGAGCAGATAAAGGCCTTACACAAAATTTTTTTCTAACGTGGGCAGACAAATATCTCCAAGGTGGGGTCTTAGATGAACCTAGCACTGGCAATTTCTTCCTCTACTGATGTAAATTACCCAGTATAGTGAAGAAAATTTTAACCCATTGGAATTATATTTTATAAAAAATATTTTTTTTATTAGGAAAGTATCACATGTTGGTGTAAAAACAGATAGTAGCAGGATAGGAATCCCAAACTTAGAGAAATGTATGAAAACTTAGTATCTGATAAAGTGGTGTGTATGATCAATGGTGGAACACTAGAGCACAATTCAGCTGAGTTCTTTGCCACTTTATAACAAGAATGACCTTTCTTCCAATTTCCAACAATAATTATTGTTTCTGATTTGGTATATGCTGAAGACTAACCCTCAGTGCAGAATCTGTGTGCAGGCAAACTGAGAACAGAAAAGCTCAATTATACCCAAACCCCCTGTATGAACCCCAGTGCCACAGGAAGAAACCGAAGCCATGAACACCCCTCCCCCAAAGACCTCTGCCTGCCCAGTCTCAGCAGTGAACACCAAAGAAATTGCAGCAGTGAAGGTTCAAAAATGCTTCCAAAATAAAAAACAGAGCTCAAAGCAACAACTATAAAAATGCTTAAGGAACTGAATGATAACTTTAACAAAGAGATAGCAAGCATTAAAGAAGATTTACAAACCCTTATAAAGGACCAGAGAGAGATAATAACTACATTAACTGAAATGAAGAAGGAAATAAGTCACAAAACAAGATAAAATAGAAGTGCAAAGCAGTGATTTGCAGGAAACGCCAGCAGAAAATACCCAACCAAAACAGATAGAAACTAGGATCCAAAGAAATGAAGATGGATTGAGATTCCTCTAGGACTATATTAAGTGTAATAATATTCTAATCATAGGTCTACCACAGGGAGAGAGGAAAAGCTGGGATCAAAAAATTACTTGAAGAAATGATGACTGAAAATTTTCTTAACCTGGTGAAAGAAATAGACATACAAGCCCAGGAAACACAGAGAGTCCCAAACAGAAACACACAGAGACACATCATAATTAAAATGACAAAAGTTAAAGAAAAATAGAACATTTTAAAAACGGCAAGAGAAATGCAAGTAGTAACTTATAAAGAGACACTCATTAGACTCTCAGGTAATTTCTCACCAGAAATTTTACAAGCCAGAAGGAATTTGCAGAAAATATTCAATGTGATGAAACCAAGGATCTACAACAAAGAATAATGTATCCAGCAAGGTTAGCATTCAAAATCGAAGACAGATAAAGAGCTTCTTAGATAAGAAAAAAACTAAAGAAATTTATAACCACCAAACCAGTGCTACAAAGAATGTTACAGGGACTTCTATAGATGGGAGGAGAGATGGGAGAGTGGGTAAATAAGGGAAAGAAATGGAGAAATTTAGTTTGATTGTTAACATAAATTTGAAAGCAACAAAGAAAAAAACTCATGGACACAGTTAATAATTTAGTAATTACTTGAGGACAAGGGGGAGGAAGCGTGGAGGAGAAGGGACAGAGACACAAATATACGGTGATGGAAAGAGAACTAATTCTGGGTGTTGAACATAGAACACAACACATAGAAGATGTAATGTAGAATTGTACATCTGGACCATATGTAATTTTTACTAATCAATTCCACACCAATAATTTTTTTTAGAAAAGAAAAAATGTGACAGACTTATAAATTGAAAACTATAAGACACTATTAAAAGAAATTGAAGAGGACACAAAAAAATGAAAAGATGTTCCATTATCATGGGTTGGAAGAATTAATATTGTTAAAATGGCCATATTACCCAAAGCAATATATAGATTTAATGTAATTTCTATCAAAATCCCACAGACATTCTTTCAGGAAATAGATTTCTTAAATTATCAGATTTGCATGCAACCACAAAAGACCTCCAACTAGCCAAAGCAATCCTACATAAAAACAACACGGCTGGAGGTATCACACTCCTTAATTTCAATGTACACTACAAAGTGTCAATAATCAAAATAGCTTGGTATTGGCAGAAAAACAGACAGACAGACCAATGGAATAGAATCTAAATCCCAGGAATAAACCCACAAATATATTGACAAATAATTTTTACAAAGGAGTGAAAAATATACAACAAGGAAAAGAAAGCCTCTTCAGTAGATGGTGCTGGGAACATCAGAAAACCACATGCAAAAGAATGAATCTGAACTATGAACTGTCATCATATACCAAAATTAACCCAAATGAATTAAAGACCTCCACACAAGACCCAAAACAATAAAGTGTTTACAAGAAAATATTGGTATTAAACTTATAGACCTGGAATTCAGAGGGAACTTTATGAACCTGATCTCCAAGGCAATGGGGAAAAGCAAAACTAAATGAATGAGACTCTATCAAACTAAAAAGCTTCTGTACAGCAAAAGAAACCATTAACAAGAGACAATCGACTGAACAGAAAAATATTTGCAGACAATGCCTCTGATAAGGGACTAATATACAAAATATGTAAAGAAAATGTATGACTAACCAACAGCAAGAAAAAAAATATCCAAACAACCCAATTAAAAAATGGGCAGAGGACCTGAACAGACACTTCACCCAGGAAGACATAAAAATGGCTAACAGATATATGAAAAGATGCTCAACTTCATTAACTATAAGGGAAATGCAAATCAAAACCACAGAAAGATACCACCTCATGCTTGTTAGAATGCCTAGTATCAGCAAGACAAGGAATAACAAGTGCTGGAGAGGAAGTGGAGATTTAAAAAAAAAAAAAAAAACCTCATACACTGCTGGTAGGGATGCAAATTGGTACGACCGCTATGGAGGACAGCGTGGAGATTACTCAGAAAAATGGAAATGGAGTTACCATATTACTCAGCAATCCCCCTTCTAGGTATCTACCCAAAATATCTGAAAATTTTAGTTAGCAAAACCTTATGTACTCCAATGTTCACCGCAGCACTGTTCACAGTGGCCAAGTCATGGAAACAACCAAAGTGCCCTTTGATAGATGACTGGATAAAGAAGCTGTGGTACATATACACAATGGAATATTACTCCTGCTATAAGAAAAGATGAAATACTGTCATCTGTGACAAAATGAATGGACCTTGAGATCATCATGCTAAGGGAAATAAGCCAGACAGAAAAAGCAAAGAACCATATGACTTCACTCATATGTGGAATATAAAACTGAAAGCAATAAAGAAATAAAAACTTATAGATACAGTCAATAGTTTATTGGTTACCTAAGGGTAAGGAGGGAAGGGGATAGGAGAGGAGGGACAGGGAGTCAAACACATGGTGATGAAAAGGGAACTGACTCTGGGTAGTGAATACATAATGCAACATATAGACATTGTACTGTAGAACTGTACACTTGGAACCTAGGTAATTTTTACTAACCAATGTAACCCCCATAAATTTAGCAATAAAAAATAAAGAAATTTTTAAAAATCAGTAACTTTCATAAAGTACAAATATTAGAAGTAACACTGTCTTAAAACATTGTCAAGAAATCTATGTAACCGGGACTTTATCAAAACGTTGGGAGTACTAGTGCACAGTTTAATTGGATGACTTACTATTAGTATATGTGCCAATTTTCAGCCTATTTGCATCCATGTTCTTTCAGATATCTCCCAAAAGCATATCAAATGTGAATAAGACCCAAGTATAGACTAAATTGAATTTTGTGCTATCATTAATTCCTCACAAAACAAGGAAAAACACCTGTTAGTGGTTTATGGGGACTGTTGCTCTGGGAAATCCATGGTTTTCAAGTGGCATTACCTTTTCAAGCAAGGCATAGTCAATTGAAGATGAATTTGGTCTTTGAGGCCACAATAAAGTTTTAAAATTTGATGTGGAAGATGCCAGATTGAATAAAAAAAAAACAGCTTGCAGAAATGGTTGGATTATTACCTACAACCATTTTGAATATTCTCCATCAGTATCTAAGGATGTCAAAAGTCAGTGCAAGATGGGTACCGAGCATGCTTATGCCGCTTCAAAAATGACAGCAGATCAAGTGTTTATGACAGTTTTGGGACCTCTGCAGGAGGTGCCATACTGATATTGGACAAAATGGACTTCAGGGTAAAAAGGGTAACAAGACTCAAAGAAGGACATTTCATAGTGATAAAAGGGACAATACAACAATAAGAAGACATGACACTCATTAATCTCATTTTCCCAATTAAGAAGCACCAAAATTTATAAAGCAACTGCTAAGAGATCTAAAAGGTGAAGCTGACAAACATATAATTATAGTAGAGGACTTAAACACCCCCTTAACAGCCATGAACAGATCATCCAAAAATAAATAAATAAATAAATATGAGCTTTAAATGACAAATTACATCAATTGGACATAATTGCCATTTACAGGACACTTCATCTGTGCAAAAATTGTCTATGCATTCTTTTTCTAGTGCACATGAAATATTTTCAAGGATAGATTGCATGTTGGAACACAAAACTAGTCTCAGCAAATTCAAGAAGATTGAAATCATACCAAGTGTATTCTCAGACCACAAAGCTTTGAAATTGGAGGTCAACTGCAATGCACAATCACAGCTAAAAAACATGCTCCTCACATTAAAGTACCTGCAGATGAGCAGAGGGTTAAATGAAGGAGAAATAAAAGGAGAAATGCAGAGACATAGGCCACGCATGGGTCCCCACTTGGAACTCTACCGCTGGGGGAGGGAGGAGGAAAAAGGCATCAGGAGAGTGTTCTGGATCTCACTCAGGCCTGGGGACAGAGAATAGGAGACCCAGAAGTAGGGGCATGCTATACCACAACCAGACCTCACTTCAGCACCCTGGAGGTGCAGACCAGGTCCACAAGAAACAGTGGCCTAATTTCACTCCAGTTCCAAGAAGAGAATGAGTGATAGGGTGTTGAGGAGCCTCAGCATGACCTTGCTCCAGCTGGGAAGGAAAAGGATAGAGGGGGGGTGGCAGGGTGTTTCTCAGCCCACAACCAGCATGGTCTGAGAGACCAGTGTACAAAACTGAACCCAAGGCTCGGGGCAGAGTCTTTGGGGCAAACTAAAAACAGAAAGGCATAATTATGTCCAAACTACCTGCAAAACCCTGCAGCCCCGGAAGAAAACAAAGGCATAAATGCCTCTCCCCAGTAGACATCTGCCCACCCAGTATCATCAATGAACACCAAAGAAACTGGAGCAGCAAATGTCAGGATAAAGAGCAGAATATCTGCAAATACAGAGATTGAGAAACCAGGGAAAGGGAGCTCAAAATAAATCCAAACAACAGACAAAACAAGTAAGAGGTAGGAAGAGATGACCTATCAGAAACAGAGCTCAAAGCAATGATTACTAAAATGCTTAGGGAACTGAATGATAATTTTAACAGAGGGATAGCAAGCATAAAGAAAGACATGCAAACCATTATAAAGGACCAGGCAGAGACAATAATTATACTAACTGAAATAAAAAATGGAACAAAAGTAATCAAATCAGATGAAGAAGTCCAAAACAGTGATTTGCAAGAAAAGCGAGCAGAAAACAATCAGAACAACAAATAGAAAAAAGAACGCAAAAAATAAGAATGGTCTGACATTCCTCTGGGACAACATTAAGCATAAAAACATTAGCATCATAGGCCTACTAAAGTTGCAGAGAAAAAGCAAGGGATCAAGTACTTATTTGAAGAAGTAATGACTGAAAATGTTCTTAACCTGGTGAAGAAAACAGACATACAAGCCCAAGAAGCACAGAGAGTACCAAACAAGGTGATCCCAAACAGAAAAACACTGAAACACATCATAATTAAAATGGCAAAAGTTAAACAAACAAACAAACAAACAAAATGGCAAAAAGTTAAAGAAAAAGAGAAAAATTCAAAAACAGCAAAAACAATTCAAGTAGTAACTTATAAGGACACACCCATTCAACTCTCTGCTAATTTCTCATCAGAAACCTTACAGGCTAGAAGAAAATGGCAGAAAATATTCAACGTGATGAAAACCAAGGATCTACAACCAAGAATAATGTATCTAGCCAGGCTAGCATTCAAAATTGAAGGACAGATAACAACCAAGAATAATGTATCTAGCCAGGCTAGCATTCAAAAAATTGAAGGACAGATAAAGAGCTTCACAGATTAGAAAAAGCTAAAGGATTTCATCATCACCAAACCAGTACTACAAGAAATGTTAGAGGGACTTCTTTAAGATGGGAGGAAGGATGGGAGATTGGGTAAAATATGGGAAAGAAATGGAGTTGAGTTTGATTTGTTACAAGGCAATAATCAAGGAGATACAGAGTATAACATGGGAATATAGTCAATAAGGTTAAAGTAACTTTGTGTGGTGGTTAGATGGGTACTAGACTTGTTGGGGTGATGGGAGAAAAGCTGGAAAATGGTAAAAATAAAAGGAAAATAAATCAAGAAATATACATTTATAGTCAAAGAATAGTCACAAGGATATAAAATATAGCATAGGGCATATAGTCAATGCCATTCTAATAACTACGTGTGGTGTTAGAGGGGAACCAGATGTTTTGGATTTAGTAAGTTATGTAAATGACTCACCACTGTGCTGTATACTTGAAACCATTATTTTAATTTAACATGTAATTTAAATTTTTTTTGAAATAAAAAATAAACTTAAGAATAAAAAAGAAAAAATAAACATTATACACCATGATTAAGTAGGATTCATCCCAGGAGCAAAAGGATGATTCAGCATTGAAAATTAATCAATGTGATACACCACATAATCAAAATAAAAGATAAAAACCGTATGATCATATCAATTGCAGGAAAAGCATTTGACAAGATTAAACATCCATTTATGAAAAAACAACAAATAAAATGGGTATGGAAGGAAAGTATCTCAACATAATAAATGTATATATGTCAAATCCTCAACTAATATTATACTGAATGAAGAAAAGCTGAACCCCATTCCCCTAAAATCAGGAATGAGATAGGGATGCCCCCTGTCACCACTGCCATTCAATATAGTACTGGAGGTTCTAGCCAGAGAAATCAGGCCAGAGAAAGAAATAAAAGATATCTAAATTGGGAGAAAAGAAGTCAAACTGTCACTATTTTCAGATGACATGATCTTTTATATAGAAAAGTCCAAAGTCTCCACCAGAAAACTACTAGAAAAAAAATGAATGAATACAGTAAAGCTGCAGGATACAAAATCACTGTACAAAAATTAATTGCATTTCTATATACAAACAATAAATCTTCACAAAGAAGATTGAGAGAATCAATGTCTTTTGCGATCACAACAAGAAGAATAAAATACCTGGAAATTAACTTAAAAAAGAACATGACAGAGTTATACACTGAAAACTATAAGAGACTATTAAAAGAAATGGAAGCGGACACAGAGAACTGGATTTCAATTTATACTACAAAGCATTAATAACAAAAACAGCTTGGTATTGGCAGAAAAACAGACATAGAGAACAATGAAACAGAATTAAAAACCCAGATGTAAATTCACAAATTTATAGACAAATAATTTTTTATAAAGGAGCAAAAGATACACAATGGGGAAAAGAAAGGCTCTTCAGTAGATGGTGCTGGGAACATTGGAAAACCATACGCAAAAGGATAAATCTGAGCTGTTAACCGTCACCATATACTAAAATTAATTCAAAATAGATTAAAGACCTTCACATAAGGCCTGAAACAATAAACTGTATACAAGAAAACATCGGTATTAAACTTATAGGTTCAAGGAGGACTTCATGAACCTGACCTCAAAGGCAAGAGAAGTAAAAGCAAAAATAAATGAATGGGACTATATCAAACTAAAAAGCTTCTGCACAGCAAAGGAAGCCATCAACAAAGCAAAGAGAGAGCTAACTGAATGGGAGAAAATATTTTTAAACAATGCATCTGATAAAGGACTGATATCTAAAATTTATAAAGAACTCATATAGTATAACAACAACAAAAAATAAACAAACAATCCAATTAAAAAGTGGGCAGAGGACCTAAACAGAAACTTTACCCAGGAAGACATACAAATGGCCAACAGACCTATGGAAAAAAAATGCTCAATTTCATTAGCTATTAGATAAATGCAAATGAAAACCACAATGAGATACCACCTCACACCTGTGAGAATGGCTATTATCAATAAGACAAGAAATAACAAGTGCTGGAGAGGCTGTGGAGAAAAAGGAACACTTGCAATCTGCTGGTAAGAATGCAAATTGGTACAACAGTTATGGAGGATAGTGTGGAGGTTCCTTGGAAAATTGAGAAGGGAGTTACCATATGATATGACCCAGTAATTTACTTTCTGAGTATTTACCTAAAGAAAATTGAAAAATCTCCATCCACAAATACTTATCTACCCCAATGTTCATTGAAACACTGTTCATGGTGACCAAGTCATGGAAACAACCAAAGTGCCCTGCGATAGATAACTGAATAAAGAAGCTGTGGTACACATAAACTATGAAACATTACTCAACTATAAGAAAAGATGAAATACTGCTATTTGCAACAAATGGGTGTACCTTGAGATCATCATGCTAAGCAAAATAAGTCAGACAGGAAAAAACAAGTACCATCTGACTTCACTCATATGTGAAATATAAAACTGAAGGCAAACAAGAAACAAAAACTTCTGGACACAGTCAATAGTTTATTGGTTACCTGGGGGCAAGGGGGTAAGTGGTGAGAGAAGAGGAAGTGGGGTGGGAGAGGATGGGAGCAAGTCAAATATATGGTGATGAAAAGAGAACTGACTGGGTGGTGAATACATAATGCAACACATAGAGGATACATTATAGAATTGTACACCTGTAACCCATGTAATTTTTGCTAACCAATGTCACCTCAGTAAATTTAATAATAAGAAATGTTTAAATAAAAAATATATATGTTCATAGATAGATGTCAGTATTTGACAGTACATATTTGCTTTAAAAGATATATTTGTAAGTTAAATATATAAAATCTCATTACAGATAAGGATTAACAGGCGAACATTTAAATTTTATCAATAACAATTTTTGGAAGTGTTTTCATTCTCTTATTATGTAGATAGATACCTACATAATACTCTCAATTTTGCCTCTTGGCCCATCAAGTTTTAAATACTCTCTAGCTCTTGCAAGGAATTGCCAACCTATGCAGAATTTCCAACCTGTAGAGAAATAATAATAAACCTACCAAAAAACTGAGTTCAGTAAAGGAGCAGTAACACAGAGAAATCAATAGTCTTCATATATGTA
Source organism: Lyroderma lyra (assembly GCA_004026885.1). Taxonomy (NCBI): domain Eukaryota; kingdom Metazoa; phylum Chordata; class Mammalia; order Chiroptera; family Megadermatidae; genus Lyroderma; species Lyroderma lyra. The sequence goes on from PVJL010005105.1 coordinate 34,425, forward strand.
AACAATAACTTGTGAGAGGACATGGTGGTACAGAAAATCCCATTTATAATAGCAGCAAGGAAGATAAAATATTTACTAATAAACAATAAGAAACATTCAAACTTATACCAGAAAAAGTGTAAACACTCGTAAAAGGCACAAATAAAAGGTTGAGCATATAGAAAGGCATCCCTAGTTCTTGGATAGAATAATTCACCACTACAAAGATGTCAGTGCTTCATAAGGTAATTAATAAATATATTGCAATCCCAATAGAAGTGCCAACAAGCTTTTTTATAGACCTAGATATAATGATAATAAATTCATATGGAAATACAAGCATGAAAGAATAGCCAGGAACACATAAAAAAAGAAAAACTATGAAGAAAAAGTAGTCTTCCAAGATATTAAAATATACAATAAAGTGTTTTTATGTAAAACATTGTGGTACTGGTACATGGATAGACAAACAGACCTGCTTAGTAAATAGAATGTCCAAAAATAGACCCAAATGCATATGAAAATTTAGTAGAACATACAAATGGAGATATACGCAGGATTCAAGATGGCAGAACTGTGCTTGCCTTCTCGAGTGACATGATTAAAATTGCAACTAAATTATATAACAACCAGTGTGGAAACCCATATGAAGTCTAGCTGAACAGATGTTTTATAACTAAGGATTTAAAGAAGTCATGTCAAAACCGGTAGGAGCGGTGAAGATGTGAAACAGACAGGTCCTTCAACTGGGTATGATGGTTGAGAATCAGGAGAGAAATCTTGGTGGTAGAGGTCCCCCCAGGAGGAGTGAGGGATCCCAGCCCTACACCGAACTCCCTAGCTTGGAGTACCAGTGCTGGGAAGAGGATACCCACAACATCTGGCTGTGAAAAACAATAGGAATTTCAATCACTGGAATGAAATGGAAGACTGCAGGAAACCTAGATGTCCTCTTAAAGGGCCCATGCAAACCTACTCGTTTGTAGGCACTCATTCTGGGTTACAACAGAGGGACAGTGATTCAAGAGGTATCAGAGACATACAGGGAGAAACTGGATGGACAGTCACCACTTTTACTGTGTAGAATTCTCCTCCTGTGGACAGCAGGTGGGCGCCATCTTTCCTGTGTTGAGCCCTCCCCCACACAGCCAAATCTGAATCTTCCTTGGCCTGGTGAACTCAGCTGGTTCCACATGGTTAATCCCTGGGACCTTGCCTCACCCAACTTTTGCAACACCAGAGGCACTTTCTTCTCAGCAAGCATCCAGCCCTGCCCACTTTGCACTCTTTCTTGGACATCTATCAGAAGTTCAAGGGCCCCAGGTGGGTGGCAGCTGATCTCAATGTGCTCTGAGACTTTTATTGAGTAGCTCAAGGCTCAGCACTGGCACCAAACCAGAATCTACATTAACCTCGTGAACAGCACTCATCCCACCCTGGTGACTCTTGGACACTTCACCTCACCCAACTCACATACCGTATAAGGCTTTATAGGTGGCTGAGCCTTATGAAAGCGGGCAGGTGGCAGCAGGACTTAAGGTGTTCTTGGCTCTTTGCAGAGCTACCCCAGGCCTGATACTGGGGGCAATGGTCCTCTAATCACAATGTGGCCTCTCCCATCAATCTCCAGATCCAGCACAGATGGCAACCAACCACAGATAACTTCATAGCTCCTACCAGGTAGTCCCCAGCCAGTGATAAGCAGCGGTTGACCTGGACCTGCATAGGAGCCCCTCCTAAGAGACCCCAGAACCAACATACCTGGAGGTCAGCTTCAGATCACAGCGGAGCACCATCTATTGTGAATGACAGGGTTTGTCAATGAGGGAGATCAGATTCTCATCTGATGGACAGCCAATCAGTGAAACAGACACACCTGCACAGTTGGAAATGGAAGATGAAGATACAACTGATGTGTTCCAGCAGCAGACAGGGAACTTGCTACTTTACTCCAAAACTCTGTTCCTCCGGACCAAGAAGACCTTCTCAATTTTAAAAATGGCAATTTGGTTCCACCAAATCCTGATTACCACAGTTTAGTTTTCTCTGTTCTTCCATTTTCCCTTTCTTTAGTCCTTTATTGTACATAAGGTAACTAATGTATGTGCACAAGCATTTGCTTTTATTATTTTTAACAAAATGGCCAATGATATGTTTTGATTGACATCAAATGGAGATGGAATGGAGAAAAATACTGACTCTATGAAAATATCTCCTTTCTCCATTAGTGGCATGCTCATGCAGCTCTTTTCTTTTTATTCCAGTAAGTTATTTTGCTCTCACTGTTTAACAAAAAAAGAACAATATAAAAATCCTTGCATACCTTGTTTGATTGGAGAATTTTAATGTTTTTTCATTTATCATTGTAAAACCATCGAGAATTTTATAACTTTCTGTATGTAGCTGTTGCATGTGGGGCAATCTGTCTTTACGTAGGGATAAATTACTCTAAAAGAAATGAATCCTCGATAATTTTTCCTTCAAGTCAAGTGTCTTGTTGCTTAAATAAAATTCTTGTTTAAAATGGAAAAATGTATACACTATGATGAAATGGTGTTGTGGTGCTCAGTGACGCACAGGAAGGAAGGATTACTCAGACAACATGCAAGAATCTGAGAGGCATTGAAGGGGGCAGACCATGCAAGAAGTCTGACCCCGACTCCTAGTCCTCATAGGCTTTTATTTGAAAAAAAAAAAACCCCAACAGAGTTCATGGGAAGAAACAGCAAGGGATAGCTCAGCCTTGGGGAAAGAGCAAGGACAGCAAACATATTCTTGAACTTCCTTATTTGGTTTCTTAATATGTCTTACTCTGCAACTATGCTGACCTTGGCATGTACTGTTTTCAATTACCTTGCCAACATTGTCAGAATGGTCTCAGTTGCCTTTGCTTTTGCCCAGGAACATCGAGCCCCTTCTCTGTCCCTAATGAGTCTCACATATCCCCCTTTTTTGCTTATAAGAAGTCAAAAGCATCTGGAAGGAAAAGTTGGTTTTAGGGGATTTATGGGGGAGAGGATATATTCCTGGGAGTGTCATTGCCAGCACAGCTTCTGCAGTCAGTACCAGTCAGACGAGTTGGCAAAGGAACCCTAAGACTAAAGAAAACACACAAAAAAAGAATGAGGGCAGATGCTGCTATAATTAAGATTTGAAGGTTGAACCCAGAGACTAATGAACTGGATTAAGCCCTTTGACTATGTCATTGAGCTCACTGAGTGTGGAATTTTTTGCCTCTTCTTGGAGTCTTTGGAGTTGTTCTTATAAGCTTTTTTGTAAATCTGAGACGTCTCAGTCTAACAGATTGTGAAATACCCCTTGAAGTTGATCCCTTATTTGGTCCCATTCTTGGAATGTATTGAAAGATATGTGAGTAACACACATAGTGTGATATCCCGCATCACATGAGAGCTGCTGGCAGGTTTATAGAGCCCATTACCATTCACTTAAAAAGAGAACAGCAGCTTCCAAGGCATCAAGCCTCTGTAATATTCCATTATCAATATTGGTCTGAGATTGTAATTTTGTAGTAACATATTGGAGATAGCTATTAACAATTTGAGCAGTCTGTATAGATTGTGAAAGTGCAACCACTGCCATGACCACAGTATCAGCCAAATCGGTGGCCACGATTATGGATGTGATCAAAATCTCCAAGAACCGACGTGGCCTCATTTTTGTTAATGTCTCAGTATCTGTTCAAGAGCTGAATTAACTTGCCAAGTTCAGGTTAAGTTAACATGAATCCAAGTGTCAGTTTTTTGCTTTAAAATGGTAATGGTAGTTATATTTGGGATGGAAATATTTTGATTGGTTATGGAAGGGGTGAGCCAGGTATTGTTGGCATGTAAAGTAATATTATATAGGGTTTTCTCTTGAGAAAACTAACAGTATAATTGTGTAAAATGATATTTTGTTAATGATAATGGCAAAAATATGTGGTCCAGAAGTACATATCATATTGTGAGATAGAGAATCATTTACTAACCATCAACAATGGTGTTGAGCTTTCTAGCCATATTGTCCCTTTTGGTAATCATGTGGGAAAAAGGGGAGGCCAATTCTCCATACATTAGTTTTGAAAGGAGAATATAAGGGGACAAGTTTAGTGTGTCTATATTTTACTTGAAGAATGGGTCCAGAGAGGCCTGGATTCCATTGTTTTGGTCCAGCTTGATGATAGGGAAGGGTAAAATTTCAAGTCTGGTTATTAGGTAATACAAGGATGTCTCTAGGGCCCAAATTTTCTAAGGTCTGATTACTAATTTAAAAATCTTCTGTGAGATTAGGAGAGGTACAGGAGTTCCAATCAATATTTAAATCATCATGCCTGAAAGCCATGCATGGTGATTAAACAGGGATGGAGGGCTTATATTCCTGGGGAACAGGTGCCATTGACTCCAATGTCTTGTATGAATACCTGGTGTTTGACACCATCTACCCAGGAATGATTATGATATATAATTTATATACCATTGTTGAGAAATGGGAATACAGATGGATTGATTAGTGTCAAAGGAAAGACACAAAGTCCAATCATGTGGTAATTTACACCAACCATTATGGTAGCCTTTCTTCCCACAGATTTTCCTGCAATTATGCAGAGTTCCTGAGGGGGTTATCCAATGACACCTCCCAGGTGATTGTGGTGTCATTGGAGGATATAGGAGGTTCAGATTCTCCTCATGCTATAGGGGTGAATATAGGGAGATTAATTACATGAGCCCAATAGAGATAGGATTAGGATCAGTGGCACTTACCTGGCACAGGAGAAACATACTTACAACACACGTTAAAGAAATGGCTACACAGGAAAGCATAGCCAGGAAAAGATTTTCTGGTATCCAGGGCACTCCTATCCCGTGTATCACCTGTTCCGCTTGATTGGTAAGATTCTTGAGATCCCATCAAATTACTCCTGGCGATCTCTGGGGGGCTAGCAAAGGTATGTTTCATAGCAGCATCATCCCAGGAAGTAGTTGAAGGTTCAGATGACGGATTTCATGGACAGAATTCTTGCCTGCTTGGTGCCAATTCATGGTATGATTTGATGCCTTTGGCAGGAACACAAAGCAAGTCTATAGGGGTAGATAGAGCAGCATATCTCGTGCCCCATGTTATTAACTCAGTAGGTCCCTTCCAAATGTTATCTCCTGCAGGATCCTTATACAGGACCAGAGAAGCGGGTATGGTTTATAATGCCTAAAAGTGTTTTTCCACTGCTGGGGTTCTGGACACCAAAATATTTTTAAAATTGAGTGTAAATAAGACCTCGGCTAATTGGTTTATTGGTTGGAAGGACCTTTGGATTCCCCCTTTTTTGTTTATATAGCACTTATTTAAGGGTTCAATGAGCCTAATCGAGAATAGTCTGTCCAGTGGGGTTATAGGGAATGCCACTGGTGTGAGAAATGTACCATTGGAGGAAAAGAGGTAAAGGATTGGAATTGACAGGCAAGCCCATTGTCAGTTTTTATTTGGGGGTGTTGTCCCATAGTAGTGAAAACTTGTAGTAAATGTTTTTGTACATATTTGGCTGTTTTACCAGCTTGGGCAATTGCAAAAGGAGAATAGGTGTCAATATTAACATGTAAATATTGGACACGTCCAAATTGTGGATAATGAGTGACATTCACCAGAGTTCATTGGCCTGTAACCCATGGGGATTAACTCCTGGATTGGAAGTTGGGGCTTGGTTTTGACAATCAGGGCATGCCCAAATAATATTGTGGGCATGTGAAAGGGGAATCTTATATGTGTAGGTAAGAGCATGGCTCTTTCCTGCAAAAAGGTATGGGAGGCTTGATTTTAAAAGTGCCTGCCCCCACTCTTTTTAGTCACCTCCATCTCAGAAGGTAGTGGCAGATTTACATTTTTTTGCAACCCCAGGCAGAGCTTTGTTTACATTTTGGCATTCTGTAAAACCTTGAAAGTTACCAGAGTGAAGAAATAACAAAACCTTATAAGACTTTTATTTTTTTTCCCACCCAGTCTCTGAAGACAGAGTTGGTGTCTAATTATAAGGAAACCAGGAGACATGTAGATTTCCCTGCTTTTTGAACTATCAATTTAATTACCTTTTTAAGAATTTTTATTGCATTATATCATAAAACCTTGTATACAAGGGACCTCATCCCAGTTCCTTGATCCTTTAACAAAACAGTTTTCACTGCAAAATAGCATAGGAGTTCAAGAAAAACAAGACTATTGAAAAGCCATCTTTCCTCAGAATCTAAAACATGTATATAGAGACCAAGCAGCGTTGTAATTGGGCACCAATTTTTCTTTTTTAATAGCCTAAAACTATCAGTTTACCACTTATTTAATATCCTATCTAATGAACCTTTAGTTGGGACTAAGATTTTACATCCCATTGTTGATCTTAGAATTAACAGCTGCACACACACATATACATATAAATCTGGATCTATAGATCAACACAGACATTAAATAGACACTGTTTTGGATGTTTGGTCTAATTGCACCCAAACAGGACATGCAAATGACACCTGGATTTGACTGAAGTCATGGGAATATTAACCCTAAAAGTTCACAATGTACACAAAACTAAAAAATCCACATATACACAAAACAATATAAGAAATGCTTATTTTATCCTAACTGACTAGACAGCCATTTTTGATGGGCAAAATGTTAGTGCAACTTCGCTCCAGTGGGCAAAATTGCTTGCCAGCTGCTTCCAGAGGCTAATCTTGCACTAAGATTTTTTTTTTCAGTCCCAGGTAGCATGTCATACCCTTGAGCAATAGCATCAAGAATACCCCAGTTGAAAGGGCTCTGGAGGCCATTTTCAGCGGTACTTTTTTGAAATTCCTTAAACTAGACTAATTGGGAGGATCACTGTGTAAATTATATAAATGTTTAACCACTATGCTGTACACCTGAAACTAATATAAAATAATATTGACTGTCAAGTGGAACTGAAAAAAGAAAACAATGTTTTTAAAAGAAATAAAATTAGAAATCATCAAGAGGAAAAATTTGTGGGCAATTCAAAAATATATAAAAATTACACAAAACATCCCTAAATAATAATTGAGTCTATGAAAAAATCAAAAGTTAAATAAAAAAATATTTTGAAGTAAACGAAAACCAAGATACAGGATACCAAAACTATAGGGTGCAGATAAAGCAGTGATTAGAGGGAAATTTATAGCTGCTAATGCCTATATTAAGAAGAAAGGAAGATCTCACATCAATAACCTAACCTTCCACTTTAAGAAACAGGAACAAAGATGATCAGACTTAAAGTTTATTAATCAGAAAGAAGAAAATAATAAAGATTAGAGCTGAGATATGTACAGCATTGGGAATATAGTCAATAATATTGGGATAGCTTGATAGTGTCAGATGATTGCTTGACTTATTATAGTGATCACTGTTGTAGATACATAAATGTTAAATAACTATTGTGTATACCTGAAACTAGTATAATATTGTACGTTAGTTATAATTTAATAAAATTTTTTAAAAAATGAAATAGAGAGTAAATAGAAACCTAGAATTGATTAAATCAAAATATGACTCTTTAAAAAGATCAACAAAACTGACAAACTTTAACCTAGATTGGGCAAGAAAAAAAATGGAGAAGAGTCAAGTTACTAGAATCAGAAATGAAAAAGAGGGCATTACTACTGACCTTACAAAATTAAAAAGGATTGTTAAGGAACACTATGAACAAGTGCATGGCACCAAATTGGATAACTTAGATGAAATGGATAAATTTCTACCAAGATACAAACTACTAAAACTGACTCAGGTAGAAATAGACAATTTCAATAGACTTATAACAAGTGAAAAGATTAAAGTAGTAATCAAAGAACTACCCACAAAGAAAATCCCAGGTCCATATGACTTCACTGCTGAATTCTAGCAGGCACTTAAAGAAGAATTAATGTCAATTCTTCACAAACTCTTCCAAAAAGCATAAGAGGAAGAAACACTTCCCAACTCATTTTATGAAGAAAAAATTATTAAAACCACACAAGGATGTCACAATAAAACTACAAACCAATCAATACTATAAATATGAATGTAGAAATGTTCAACAAAATACTAACAAACCAAATCTAAAAACATCTATAAAAATTATACACCATTATTAAGTAGGATTTATATCAGGAATGCAAGGTTAACTCAAAATTCAAAAGTCAATTAATGTAATATACCATATCAGTAGAAGAAAAAACAAAAATCATATGATCATCTCAATAGATGCAGAAAAAGTATTTGACCAAATCATAGAAAATACACTAAAAATCTATTAAGACTAATAAATGATTTTAGCAAGCTGAAAAATATAAATGAATATAAAAATCAATTGTATTTTACACACTAGCAATAAAAAAATCCAAAAATAAAATTAAGAAAACCATTTCATTCAAAAATAGCATCAAAAAGAATAAAATGCTTAGGAATAACTTAGCAAAAGAAGTATAAGACTTATAAACTAAAAACTGAAAAACATTGGAAGAACTTTAAAAGACTAAATATATGGAAAAATGTCTTATGTTCAAGGATTACAAGACTTAATTTTGTTAAGATGACAATAGTCCCCAAATTGATCTACAGATTCAATGAAATCACAATCAATACCCCAGTTGCCTTATTTGCAGGTAATAACAAGTTTATTTTAAAATTTCTATGAAATAAAAGGGGCCCTAAAGAGCCAAAACAATCTTGGGAAAGAATACAGTACAACTCACTCTTCCTGATTTCAAAATTTATTACAAAACTAAAACAATCAAGACAATGTGGTACATGCATAAGACTAGATGTATAGGCCAGTGAATTGAAATTGAGAGTCCAGAAATAAACCCATAGTCCTCAACTGATTTTCAACAAAGGTGCCAATAATTCAGTGGGGGAAAGAATAATCTCTCCAACAAATGGTGTTTGGACAACTAGGTATCCACGGGCAAAAGAATAAAATTTGAAGCCTACTTCAAAGTATAAATAAAAATATATCAGAGATCTAAATGAATGAGCTAAAACTATAAAACTCTTAGAAGAAAGCATGGGCGTAAATATTCATGACCTTGAATTTGGCAAAATTGTCTTAGACATGAAACCAAAAACACAAACATCAAAAGAAAAAAATATTATTTCTATTTCATCAAAATTTAAAATCTTGTGCTTCAAAAGACACCCTCAAGAGAGTACAAAAACACAGCAAAACAATCTATCAATAAAACAAAAAGGCAACCAACCAAATGGGAGAAGATATTTGCAAACAATACCTCTGATAAGGGTCTAATATTCAGAATATATATTTTAAAAAACTTATACAAGTCAACAAAAACAAAAAAACAATCTAATTTTAAAAATGGAGAGAGGATCTGAACAGGCACTTCTCCCAAGAAGACATACAAATGGCCAACAGATAGATGAAAAGGTGCTCAACTTCACAAGCTATTAGGGAAATACAATTCAAAACCTCAATGAGCTACCACCTCACACCTGTTAGAATGGCTATTATCAACAAAACAAGTAGTAATAAGAGTTGGAGAGGTTGTAGGGGAAAAGGAACCCTCATACAGTGCTGGTGGGAATGGAAATTGGTACAACCACTAAGGAAAACAGTATGGAGGTTCCTCAAAAAAGTCAAGAATCTACCCCCAAAATTTGAAAAACTTTGTCCATGAAGATATATGCACCCCTATGTTCATTGCAGCATTATTCATGGTAGCCAAGATATGAAAAAAAATATCCTTTGATAAATGATTGTATAAGGAAGATGTAGTACATATATACAATGAAATATTACTTGGCCATAACAAAAGATGAAATACTTCCATTTGCAACAACATGGATAAATCTTGAGATCATCACACTAAACAAAATATGTCAAACAGAAAAAGTCAAGAACCATATGACTTCACTCATATATGAGATATAAAACTGAAAACAACAAATGAACACAAACAAACAAAAACCCATAGACACAGACAACAAATTAGTGGTTACCAAAAGGTAAGGGGTGGAGGAAAATAGAAAAGGGTAAAGGGGTCAAATACATGGTGACAAAGGAGATTTGACTTTGGATGGTGAACACACAATGCAACACATAGATTATGTATTATTAGTAGGTTGAGCATACATGCCACTTTAAACGGGACAGCACCATTTCTTTCTGTCCTGTTAGTCTCACTCATCTAAATTCAAAGTGTCAGTAGTTTGACCATATGTATCATTTTAAATGGGACAGAAAAAAAAAACAGTATTATCCCGTTTTATTCTTATTTCTCAACCATCCCGTCATTTTAATATAAATGTTAATTTTGTCCTCTTTTAAATTTTTTTGTAAAAAAAAACTGAATGCAAGTTGTTTATCATAGGGCTCTATGCTAATCAATGCATGAAGTAAAACCACTAGTGTGACGAAAGAGGAAATTTCATTTACTTTATCTAATCAGGGCAAGGTTTCTTGAGCTAGCAATGATCAGATGCTGCCCCCTTGCTTGTCTGCAATGGCAGGGAATTCAAGAGGTGGCCACTGAGCTCCTTTCAGTGTGTGAGAGTCAGGAGGGTCTCGATTCACAAGAACTACTGAACAGGCTTACCTAGCTGTTTGCTTCCATCAGGTAGGGAGTGCGGGATGCAGTGACTCTGAGTCTTACTGTTATTTTTACCATCATTCTGCCCATAGAGATTCTTTCTGCCCTACATTCTCTTTGATTCAGACTTTTCAGACTCATAATTCAGTCCAACAGGATTTTTTTTTTTATTACAGCAGAGCTCTCTGGTGGAACATTAGCATATACTGGCTTGTGATAGCTGTTGGGGTGTTCATTCCTTTTGTGTGTGTGTGTGTGTGTGTGTGTGTGTGTGTGTGTGTTTATGGTTTTTTGCAGTCTGGCCACTGCAATCCTGCATTAGAGTGTTCAGTGTGGTATATGCCATACAGATTGTTTTGTTGTTCATGTAATATTGTATAGTGTTTTATTGATATATATTATTTATGAGAGTTTTTGTGTGTTTTATATGCAATAAATTAGTGTTATTCATTTGCGCCCTTTTCCATATTCTTTTGCAGTGAGTTTAGGTTGTTTGTTAGGTCTCGTACAGCCTGTGAAACCACAAGTGGAGCTGCAGTTGTTTTGTTATATTGTGGTGTTATCTGTTTTCAGCTGTAGATCATTTCATTTTTTGAAATTTTGACCTTAGCACAGTTTCCTATATATTGGGGTACCAAAAAAAGTATACACATTTTAAGAGATGTTATGTATGTATTACATAAATACTGATGGTAACCATTGTGAGCTCTCATATTAATAATTGAAGTAGTCAAACATAAGTTGTATTAATCTTTTGTTATTAGTATATATTGAATATTACAATTTTAATAGTTTTATTTCTTTCTTAAAATATGTATACATTTCTTGGCACACTCTGCATATTGTAGGGCCAGGCTTCTTGCCAAGAGAGAGAACATCGCTAATAAGGGACTGAGAGAACACATTCTCACTGCTTGCTATTAATATGATTGAAGTCTGACATTCTACTCATATCATTGTTTCCTTAGCATTGGTGACTAGCAAACTGATCCCCCACCACTGAAACTACTAGAAATCCATTTTGTTTCTGACTTAATAAAGCAAATGCACTGTAGTGGGGATACACATGTTGGTGACAGTGGCATCGCTCAGATGCGGTGGCATCTGTTCTGCTGTAACATTAGCTTTTGTTTTGCCTATATGCTAACCAGTGACTTTGTTATTCATTGTCAGTGTTTTAAACAAATACCATATTTTTAAGTCTTAAATATTTTTTAAAGATTAAAGACTACCTTTAAATGCCAAAAGTAGAGAGGTGAAACTGTTGTTTTAATGACAGTCTCCAAAAAGAATTTAAGTTTGTTAAATAGGACAAACTGTGTAGTGATAGAACAAAAGTGATATGCCAATATTGTAATGTCCATTTTTCCATTGTTCATGGAGGTAGCATCAACCAACATCTATGTAGCCAGAAACATAAGGATAATGAAAAGACGCTGGCTTCAGTTAAAGACATCAGTTTGTTTATGAGACGTGATGGTGATGGTGAAAGTGATAAAACTGCAGCAAATGAAGGTCTTTTTGCTTATTATACTGTGCATCACTCCCAAAGATTTTTTTGCAAATGATTGCTTGTCAACATTGATAAAGAAAATTTATGAACCAAAATATTATTCAGCATATACCAAATCAAAAGCAATAATTGCCAATGTTTGATCACCATGCATATTGGGCAAAGTAATAGAGGATTTGAATAAAACAAAAAGTATTACAGTAAGTTTAGATACATCAAACAAAAAAAGACATCAATCTTTTTTCCAATCATTGTGTGGTAAATTTTGCCAAATTGTGGTGTTCAAGACAAAATTATAGACTTCATTTCCTTACCTGGGAAACATCCAATCTACAGTGTGCTATGTTGAAGAAAGTAATTGAAAAATTTGCTTTACAAAATAAAATTGTTGCTTTCTGTGCAGATAACACAAGCACCAATTTTGGTGATTGCAAAATACTTGGCAAAAATAATGTGTGGCAAAAACTTGAAACAGAATTGAAGAGACTGATTATTGGTATTGGTTGTGGGGTGCAAATTATACACAGTTGTCTCTAGTGTGCCCTCGACTGTTTACCAATTGATATTGAATGTTTTGCACTAAATGTATGCAAATATTTCCATATGTACACAGTTAGGGTTGAAGAACTGAAAAACTTTTAAAACAATTATGCAAATTGTTAGAGCATGGGAATACAAGATTTGTGTCATTGGGTCCATCATTTGACAGAATTTTAAGCATGTTTGATGGGCTTAGTTCTTATTTTCTTTCTCAGTAGAAATTCCCTGTTGAAAATGGTATGAAAATGGTTTGAAAATCCCTGTTTGAAATTGTGGTTGTCATTTGCAAAAGATCAAATGTCTATATTCCAACCTTTCATTAGTTTAATTGAAAAATATAATATTTCAGCTAGAGAAGTAGCCATAAACATTAAAAATCTTGTAAACAATTTAGAGTCCATAAAAAGTGAAGTGTTTGTAATTACTGATGTCAAAAAACAATTGAAAATGTTAGTAGATTCAAGAGAAATTAATGAGGTTGTTTTGAAGTAGTTGAAAATTTTTATGAAACCAGCTTAGAATATATCCACAAGTGGAAGTGCAGTGTAGGAAACACTGAGAAGTTCAAGTGGGTACTACTAAGGAAGACACCTGAATGGAAAGAAATACAAGACAGCCTGAACAAGGAACACATCACACACAGAGAAACAGAAGAAATTTGTGTATTCGATCGGTAGATTCCAATAAAATCTACAATCATGAGGCAGTTGGATACATGGGAATAAAGAAAAAATTTTTATATGTGACAGATGGGTAAAGATTTTTTTCTGAAATGAGTGAAAAATGTCTAGACTTTCAAGACTTTTGTAATATTGTAGGGTTTATTCTTTGTCTTCCAGAAAGTATAGCATCTATCTAAACAATATTTTATGTTATAAACAGTATGTTGTCAAAGGAGAAATCCAAAGTGTTGAGATAATAAGGGCTTTGTTAGTTGTAGAATAAAATTGTGACATGGAGTGTGAGAAATTTTATGATAAGATGTTGAAAGACTGACATTTGCTGTGTAAGATTACTTCATCAGAGAAATATTCATAGTACAATCACGGTGAAATACAGTCTCCTTCCATGTCTACCTAAATTTTTGTATGAGTTGTCACTAAAGAATAATTGTTAGCTCAATATGTTCATGTAACAAAACTTTTACTATTGTCTTTCTATTTAATGAATACAGAATATTACATAACCCCATCCATTTTTTTCATGAAGGAAATATGGTCAGCCTATGTATTATAGAATGGTATCCTAGAAACATATATAATTTTATCAACCTGTGTCATACTAACTAATTTAATAAAACTAAATTTTAAAATGTTTTTGAGAGAAATTTAATAAAGGAGTAGGAAAGGTAAAAAAATAAAAATACAAAAAACATATAGAATGGGAGAAAATATTTACAATTCATATAGCCGATAAGTGATATACACTTAGAATATATGAAGACCTCTTACAACTCTATAATAAAATGACAAATAATACAGTTTTTAAATGGACAAAGGATCTACATTTCTCTGAGAAATATATACAGATGGCCAATAAGAATATGAAAATATTCACATTGTCATTAGTCATCAGGGAAATTCAAATCAAAGCCAAAATGAGATAGCACTTCATATCCACTAGGACTTCTAGAATCAAAAAGTCACAAAATAACAAGTATTTAGAAGATATGGAGAAATCAGACCCTTATACATTGCTGGTAGGAATGTAAAATGGGGCAACCACTGAGGAAAACAGTCTGGCAATTTCTGAAAAGATTAAATATAAAGTTACAATAATATCCAGGAATTCCACTTTTAGGTTAAACCCAAAGAGTTTAATGCAAGTGTTCAAACAAAAATGTGTATACAAATATTTATAGCAGCATTATTCAGAATAGCTAAAAGTTAGAAACAACCTAAATATCCACCATCCTGATGACTGGATAAATAAAATGTTGTCCATCCACACAGTGGGATATTAGTCGGTCATGAAAAGAAATACAATACTGATTCATGCTACAACATGGATGAACCTTGAAAACATTACGATAAGTGAAAGAAGCCCAACACAAATCATACAATCATATTGTATGATTCCATTATACCAAACGTCCAGAATAAGGAAATGTTTAGAGACAGAAAGATTACTCGCTGCCTATGACTAGGAGGGAAAGGGGCAAAGGGATGTTGTCTAAAAGGTAGGAGATTCTTTTTGAGGTGATAAAAATACTGTAAATTTATAGTGGTGGTTGCACAACTCTATGGATATACTAAAAATCATTCAATTGTACACTTTAAGTGAGCAAATTATATGGTATGTAAATTATACATCAATAAAGCTGTTTAAAAAACAAAAATGAGTAAAAGAATTAATCAATATCAGATATAAAAAGCACAAAGAATTCAAAGAGGTAATTCCTAGAGGAAATGTAAATGGCCAATGCACAAGTCCTCATTAGTAGTCAGGAAATGTATAATAAAGCAGAGACACCTTTTTATTTAACTACAAAAATTAGCAAGAATTACAAAAAAATAACATACCATTGCAAAGAAATGGTCTTTGCAGAAATTTCTGACTAGAATTTAAATTGGCAAATATTTTTGCAAATTACATATAATGCTTATATTACTTTGAAAATATGCATGCTCTTGGACTTCCTAAGCCCTCTTGTCAGACTCTATCCCATGGAAACAATGTATGTGTGACTATACTTAAGAAAATGTTTATCGCAGCATGGGCATGGCAAAAGTAATATTAGTTAAAAATGGAGAGATGTCTATGTTTCTTTGTTAATTGCAAAAGGTGAGTGCTAGGGTAATCGTCCAAATTTGATCCAACTTTTGAAAAACCATAAGGCGATAAATGTAAATATGTATTCATATATGTTTTATTATATGTTTATCATGTATATATGTACATACACATGTACATACACATGCACATACACACACACACACACACACACATATATTTTCATGGAAATCCACCTAGAAGAATATAATGTAATCAAGCGATACATTAATAGCTTGAGGACGGAGGGGCCAGATAATTATGGACTTTCCTTTTTGTGCCCAGTTTTGTATTGTTTCCCCAGTTTAAATGAAAAACTTTTACTTTTGCAATTTAAAAGAGAGATAAACTTTTTAATTAAGAAGAGGGGATAGGAAGAGGAATTAAGAAGGAAACAAGTTGTTTGGGGCCGTTTCTGTGTGCGCTCCTTTTACAGACACTGCGGCGGCTCAGGGCGTCGCGTCTACGCGAGGGATTACAGTAACCCGGTTGTCAGTGATGAGTCAGAGTGCGTGGTGCTGATGCTGCTGCCATTTCATCACCTCTGTGAGCGCAGCATCCATCCCCCAGCAATTCCTGCGCCTGGGCCTACCTCGCCTCGGGCTCCCTGGCAAGCGATGCGCTCACAGGGTATCTAGATCCGGACCGAGCCACGCTCTCCAAGGCCCCGGCGGGCCGCCCCCTCTCGCCGCACACTGCCCGGGCCAAGGAGGCCTGCCAAGCCCCAGCCATGGAAGCCATCTGGCTGTACCAGTTCCGGCTCATTGTCATTGGGGATTCCACGGTGGGCAAGTCCTGTCTGATCCGCCGCTTCACCGAGGGCCGCTTTGCCCAGGTTTCAGACCCCACCGTGGGGGTGGATTTTTTCTCCCGTCTGGTGGAGATCGAGCCAGGAAAACGCATCAAGCTCCAGATCTGGGATACCGCGGGTCAAGAGAGGTTCAGGTGGGATCGCAGCCCGGGCCCGTGAGCAGTGGGAGGGTCTTCGGAGCTTGCACAGCCCCCGGGGGAAAAGGATTTCCTGGTCCTGGTCGCGGCCTTTAGCGACTTTGCCTGGAGGTCTGGGGGTTTCTGCTTAAGCCCACCTCCGGGTAGCCGGGAGTTCCGTGCAGGGAAAGCAGCGCCCTGACAGGGAAGGCCAGTCAATAATACGTATTGTTTGCACCACAACTCCACCAACCTGCTCCTTGGTGGCTAACAAACCATCTGAAATTGATCATTGTAATTTATCAATTTCAGTTCCTATGCTACATACTTTAAAAAATTTTACGAGTTCATCCCAACATAACTGACAGATATAGACAGATGATATGGAAATAGAAATAGAGATAGACATAGGTTCAAATGTAGATAGATATATATAGATATAGATATAGATATAGATATAGATATATAGTGTGTGTGTGTGTGTGTGTGTGTGTGTGTATGGAATAGATACTGATGATTGATTCCTTGTTGCAACCAGCATAAGATCTGTGACCATCCACTACACCCTAGGCATGGAGCTTGTTTCTGAAGGAACAACCTGAGGAAACTCACACAAGTGATGCCATGTAAACAAAACAAACACAGGCCCTTCCCTCTTAGAACTACTGTGCTACCATAGTGGGGAACCAGGTAGATAATTAGCAATTACACAAAAGAACGTCTTCCTATATTTGTATGCCCACTCCCTACTATAACTCTTAGCACATAATGAGTTATCAATGGACAGGTTTAACTTTCTCTTACAATCCTTTGCTTTTCATTTGTAGTATGTATTGTTTATAATTATATTTATAATATATGCAGAGGAGAGAAGGCTCCCTGGAGAAGATGAGGCCTGATGTGTATGACAGGAAAAGTCCAGGCAGAGGACACAGCATGCATAGAGACAGAAGTGAGAGAGAACAATATACACAGAAAATGTTGAGAGAGCTATTTGAGCTATAGGCACATAGAGCATTAGGAACTAGATCATAGTTGTCCAACCTTTTGGGTTCCCTGTGCCACACTGAAAGAAGAAGAATTGTCTTGGCCCACACATAAAATATACTAACACCAATGATAGCTGATGACCTAAACAAAAGGTCCGTGCATAATTCTTGGAATGTTTTAAGAAAGTTTATGAATTTGTGTTCTGCCACGTTCAAAGCCTTCCTGGGCTGAATTCTGCCTGTGGGCTGCAGGTTGGACAAGATTGAACTAGATTAGGACTCAATAGCCCATGTTTATGATCATTCATTCATTTATCTATTGAACATTAATTGAGCATAGAAGATACTGGTTAGGTAGTTGAAGAGGGGTAAGGAGAAGAGGTAACTATAAACTTAAGTTTTCTCCAACTCCCCACTTTCACAAACAATACTACAGCGAATATCCTTGTACAGGTTCTCTTTGAATTTATAAATGTATTTCACATATTATAAGTGAAGAAAAGTGTCTTTTATGTGTTTATTGGAATATCTGAGGAATATCTGTATAAATGGACTTTTCTTATCCACTGCTTATAATTATTGGGTGATATTGATTTGTAAGAGTTCTTTGAGGTTAGGAATATAAAGTATTTTCCCAGGTTTGTTATTTATCTTTGAACTTTAAGAAAAATTTTTGATGTACCAAAGGTTTTAATTTTTATATAATCTTAGATCATGCCTAGAAAGGGCTTTGTTACTTTCTCCATTAGGCCACACTGCCATGCTACTTTGTTACTTTCTCAATCCTCACTATTATCTTCTAAATACTAATATAATAATCTATTTTAGAGTTTTGAAAGGGCTCTACAGCTTGCTCATTGATGTCTTGAGCCACGCTGTTCACAAATCAAAACCTTTGTTTGATCGTGTCGAATTTTCTGGTCTACCTACCATTATCTGTAATCTTCAAACATAAGGGCATTAGAAACACCTTCATTCCCCAGGGCTGACTTGCCTGGTTCTGAAGCCTTGAAATTATTTGTAAGGTTTGCTCTTACGGTCATCTAATTTGGATTTTAATTCTCTAGACAACATTTGTTTTGTTTTCACTGGGCCATTCACCCTAAGCTATAAGCTATTGAGTTCCTCATTGTTTATTTTCTACATTCAAGAAAACAGAAAACCTAAAATTAGACATAGATCAAAAAAGCACAGTAGCCTAAAGCAAGTGATCATAGAAGCAAATAGTTCTACACCCTTTAATAAGTTCTAAAACACTCTAAGCAAAGTACCATAATGTGTATTGATAACGAATCTCTTCAAATCAAGAAGTTACAATAGATGAGGTTTCTTCTGTTTAAGAAGTATAGCAAATGTATAATAGATTTTGGAAACATTCTAATTACAATGCTTTAAATAAATCATGTCATTTTAAAGGGAAGCTTTGACAATTTAGGCAGCTTTTTGCAGCTGAAGTCTCTTTATTCAGCCTCTCTGAAATGTGTCAGGAAGTATGGCTGATAGGCACTTTGCTCAAGGCCTTTGCAGACCATCTCCTTCCTATTTCTAATGGCCTGGAAAATTAAAAAAAAACAACAACTGTGTTTCTACTCACAGAAGAAATTGAGGACTCCTGTTAGGTTAAAATAACAATAATAATAGAAAGACAAACGTAGTAATGATCAATAGAAAAACTAAGAAGCATTGCAAAACACCTATATGAGGGCTGTCCAGAAAGTATCCAGTCATGTAATATAAAAAATAGAGGCAATTATGGCTGGAATTTTTACATACAGCCTTCATATACTCATACTTAAGAGCATTTTCTGTCAATCATCATAAACTAACATTTTTTAAATTCTGATTCAGTAACTAGATTTGTGATGAGCTCTCTAGGTCACTGAACAGTTTAGCATCCAGTCTTTCATTTTGTCTCATGATAACTGTGACTTAGGTATTCCATTTTGCAGAACAGAAAGTTTCATTCAGTAATTCAGGTGTAGGGATGGGAGAGTTAGCTGTGGTTCTGACTGAATTTAGAGAAAATGACTATAAGTCCATGAGCATTCATTTCTATAAGACGCCATCTCAGAATTTTGCCCAGTTGAACATTCACATACCATTATCATTATCATTATGGAATGATATTTGTATTCCATTGTTTAAAAAAATCATTTTTACTGAAGAATCGTGTCAGTAAGCAGAAACACTAGAATACACTGAGTTCATTGAAGTATAGAAGTTTGGGCATGGCCTTTATTCTTTACTTCTTTCTTGTGTTTTAGATCCATCACTCGCGCCTACTACAGGAACTCAGTAGGTGGTCTTCTCTTATTTGACATTACCAACCGCAGGTCCTTCCAGAATGTCCATGAGTGGTTAGAAGAGACCAAAGTACACGTTCAGCCCTACCAAATTGTATTTGTTCTGGTAGGTCACAAGTGTGACCTGGATACACAGAGGCAAGTAACTCGCCACGAGGCAGAGAAACTGGCTGCTGCATACGGCATGAAGTACATTGAAACATCAGCCCGAGATGCCATTAATGTGGAGAAAGCCTTCACAGACCTGACGAGAGACATATATGAGCTGGTTAAAAGCGGGGATATTACAATCCAGGAGGGCTGGGAAGGGGTGAAGAGTGGATTTGTACCAAATGTGGTTCACTCTTCAGAAGAGGTTGTCAAATCAGAGAGGAGGTGTTTGTGCTAGTCAGCCCATTTTATTTCTAAATCATGCTCTCCCACCTGAACTTAAAAGTGATTGAAATGAATAGAATCTTTGTGTGACTGAAGAGAACTCAACCTCCAATTTGGATGCCAAGTGAGCCTCCTTCCCAAGGGGGACTCTTGACAGGTTGTGGGCAGATGGATGGGGGTGCTGTGACTGAGAGACTGAATTACTGACATGGGCCAGGCACTGTTTTGTGGCCCATGCTGGGCAGTGGCTGCTCCCTGTGCCCATTGTGGATCAAATGTCAAGGGCCTGAGGTGTGGGGAACCAGGCCAAACAAAAATACACAGAGAGGACAACTATCTCTTGGTATTTCAGATAATTCATAGGTCACAAACATATGTAAGAGGGGAAAAGTATCACGTTGGGAACAATTAGCAAAACTAAAAAAAAAAAGGGGGGGACTGAGATCAACTTAGTGAGGATATCCTACACCAAGTGTGTATGCTGGGTTTGGTTAAAAAATGCCAATTAGCTTTTAAACAGCTCATTTGTAAAATGAAGGGCATGGACTAGATATTTACTAAGACCCTTTGAAGGCCTGGTGTTCTAGTAAAAAAAAATATGTCAATATCAAAAGAGAAACTATTTATTAATACACACTGCTATTTATCACATTGGAGAGAATGTACACCCTTGAGATATGGTAACTAGTCATGTCAAAGAAATTATACCATGCAAAATATCCTATAAGTAAAAGACAGAAACACTAACCCAAATGCCATAACCTCTTTTCCCTCTGAACATGCCTGGGGTTACACTGCATTGGTGACTGCAATCTAGAATTAAATGTGCTTGTCTCTTAGGACCATGGCAGCCACAACACAGGGACTGTCTCTGAAAAGAGGAGCAAACTCTTGCTCATCAATCCTGTACTGAGTACTGACTGGCTCAGTAGGAGGCACTGTGACCCCTATAAATATGTTAGAGTCACTTGAATTACTTATTTGATTATTATAACAGGCCTGTGAGGTTTTCTTCCCCGTTTTACAAAAGTAAACTAAAAAGCAGGAGACTCACTTGGCCAAGGTGAAGGACTATGACTCCTAGTTGTTGTTTCACTGCATCATTCTGCTGTCAGATGAATGAACTGTTATTAATTTGTTCACTATGACTGTAAATAAATGTTCTCTACATGTTAGGATATGTTTCCTTATTGACTACAACTCAGCTATAATCCTGAGGAAACATAGGGGTGAATCAAAGGTAAAGACCATTCAGGTATTATTGACTAGAGGGCTTTAAACAAGTGAATAATTGCACAACAAAACATATTAGAACTGTATAGCTAGAAGTGTTCTTATCATTGAAACACAATGGACATGTGATTAAAAGGAACCAAACAAAGCACATGGAAGTGCAATGGGGATACAATACTCACCTAACATTAACTTTGGCCACCTGTTTGCCATATATCCACACTAGGTTCCTGTCTACCCTAGAGAGTCAGCTCTTAATTCTCAGGTGAACAGACAGATAACTGCATCAGAAAATTGAAATGGTTGGCTTGAGGTTCCATTAGATTCTTGAAAAGAGGTGATGCTTTAAATTATTTCTTGGATTGTAGCCAGTTCAGCTAGGCAAAAGCCATACTTTTCACAGTGAGAAAACAGTTCTGATTAGAGTCAGATTTCCCATATTCACTGTGATAGGAAAGCCCAAGAATGGTAAATTGCTTTGAGATATAGTGTTAAACTTCAGCATGAATGTGACTGAATTTTGGGAATTTACTTTAGCCAGAATAAAGAAGCCAAATAATAAAAATCATGGGAAAAAACCACCTTGGACCAACCTCCAATACACCCTTGTGATACAGTAACAAGTGAACCAATCATCTCTACATTCTTTTAACATGACCAGGCTTGGGTAGAGTAATTAAGTTGCCAGTTTTGTAATTGTAGAAGGCAAAGAGAAGATGGCAAATTGGATTAACACATAGTTTATCAACTACCATAATTATGTTTAAAGGATTCTGAAAGCAAGATTATCCATTGGATAAGTGAGAGTTGACTGGATTCTGTCAGTTCAAAAAAGAAGATAGAAACAAAACTCCTCTACAGTGTTCTTGATTACAATACATTACATGCATACTTTTCCTACTCCTTGCATTTTTTAGGCAGGTTTAAAAATACTCAGCATAGATCCAGCAGAGGTGGCTGAGCTTAATTGCTTAAACAAGTTCTAGAAACTTTAAAAATCATTTTCTTAGAATTCAGTGCTATTGTCACTGCAATAAGTGGGTTTTAGAAAATAAGTGTGAGAAAATCAGGTATTAATACAATACTAAGGATAAAGCTTTAGAAGCTATTTTACTATATAGGTAAAGAAAAGATAAATTAACTTGTAACAAAGACCACAACTGCATGTTGGATTAGATTGTCTCATATACCAGAATAAAATGTATTGTATACTTTTCCTCACTTTGTTGTGCACTGTAATGAAATGTGAAAAATGTTTTCTTTAGCTGTATGTGAATGAAAATATGCTTGTATTTAGTAAAATGGTTGATTATGTGACTGAGATTCCAATTGTTTGTTGTAGCTATTTCCATAATCTATCACTATAGTGTAGCAACCACTACCACAGATATCAATTAGATATGACATATAATATGTACCACAGTATTCACCAGTATCTCAAAGCTAGAAAGAGAATATGATTTTTTTAAACTTATTAGGGTGACATTGGTTATCAATTACATAGGTTCCAGGTGTACAATTCTACAGTGCATTGTCTAGATATTGCAATATATGTTCACCACCCAGTGACAGTTCTCTTTCCATCACCATATATTTGGCTCCCTCTCCTTCTCCCTCCCCCTCCCCACTTGCCCCCAGGTAACCACTAAAGTATTAACTATGTCCTTCAGTTTTTTGTTTGTTTGTTTTGGTTTTTCTTTGTTGCTTTCAGTTTTATATTGCACATGTAAATTGACTCTGAGTGAAGTCATATGATTCTTGTTTTTTTCTGTCTGGCTTATTTTGCTTAGCATGATGTTCTTGAGGTCCATCCAATTTGTTGCAAATGGCAGTATTTCATCTTTTCTTATAGCTGAGTAATATTCCATTGTGTATGTGTACCACAGCTTCTTTATCCAGTCATCTATCGAAGGGGACTTTGGTTGTTTCCATGTCGTGACCACCATGAACAGCGCTGCGATGAACACTGGGGTACATAATTCTTTGCAGACTAAGGTTTTTTTTAAATTTTTTGGTAGATCCCCAAAAGGGGGAATTGCTGGGTCATATGGTAACTCCATTCCCAGTGTTCTGAGGAACTCCACACTGTCCTCCATACCAGTTGTACCAATTTACATTTCCATCACCAGTGTATGAGAATTCCTTTTTCTCCACAGCCTCTCCAGCACTTGTTATTCCTTGTCTTGTTGATAATAGCCATTCTAACAGGTGTGAGGTGGTATCTCATTGTGGTTTTGATTTGCATTTCTCTAATAGCTAATGAGGTTGAGCATATTTTGAAAGTTGTATGATCACAACATTGAAAGTCAGAGAACTTACTGCTGCCTTGGAATATTATGCCACTCTTGGAAAAGTTGGTTCTCTTGAGCCTAAATCTGAATCATTGCTATTTTAGTCAAGGATTTTAATTCTGACACTAGGTAGCTGATTACAAGCATTATCTTCCCTGGTAAGTCTTCTTTTCTCCAGTAGGATTCTTCAGGTCCTACTATGGTGTGCTTTTTGTGTCAGAATTACTTGCAGTGTGGGACCCAGATTGGAACACAATAGCTCAGAACATTGCCCAGGATTTATAATACATATTTAGGAAAGGGTAAAAGAAGAAAAGATATTTGATTCTGACTCTGGGCATAAGTAGACTGAGTTCTGCACAGCTTTATCTTGTTTATAGCCATGAGTGAATAAGGGAGGGAGGGAGGGAAGAAGAAGAAGGAAGGAAGGAAGGAAGGAAGGAAGGAAGGAAGGAAGGAAGGCAGGCCTACAGAGCAAAAGCATTTTAATCTACAGGGTGTCCCCCAAAATGTAAACACTCTTTGAATGATTATAGTCAATAATTATTAACATACAGCTTATTTTAAAAATTTAAAAGGATCTACAAAAATGAATAATTTTGTTTTTGTCAACACCTGTTTTCAAACTGATGACCATTCTGGTCTAGGCACTGCTGTCAACGTGAAGCAATGGAATCACAAACATCACAACCCACTTCATTCAGTATTTATACTCATTCTCGGTCAATGGCTGCCTTAAATTCGTTGACTGTTGCCAGTTTTGTACCATAAACTTAATCTTTTATGTATCCCCATAAAAACGAGTCTAGTGGTGTGAGGTCTGGTGAACATGAGAGGTATTCCATGTTCACCAGACTTCACTCATTATTTCAAATCAGTTAAACCTGAAAAGGAAAAAAAAATATGTGAGTTATCAGCCCTTAAATTGTATACTCATACACATTTTTTGGGACACGTAGTTTATCACTCCATTCTCCTTAAAACACTCCCCAGGGCTTGATCATCTTTTCTTCATTTATGTTAATGCCCACGGCAGTCTAATTCAGTTCCATGGCTGTAAATACCACCAATAAGCTGGTGAATCCTAAATTTTATATCTCCAACTTGTCTCTTTGGATTCCAGAACTTTAGGAGTATAACCAACTTTCCTACCCAACATTTCCATTTGAATGTCTATTAGGCATGAGAAATTATAACATGTTCCAAACCAAGCTTCTAATCTTCACTCTCAGATTGGTCCCTCCCATGGCCTTCCTTTCCCTCCTTGGTAAGTGGCAACTTTGTCTTTCCATGTATGAGGTCTGACAATTAAGTTCACCAACATGCCATCATTTGCTTATGTTGGCAGCACTGTACAAACAACTTGATAAGGTTTCATAACCTTTGTATATCTGTCTCACAGCTGTGTTCATGTTGATATGTGTTGGTGTCTTGCTGAAGGGTGATCATTATTGTTGAGTACTTTAGTGTGCCGTCGGGAGAATGTCAAAGCTTAAATTAGAGCAACGGACAAACATTAACTTTTTTGTTAAACTCAGCAAGAGTGGAAGTGAAATCAGGGACATGTTAGTCCAAGTCTATGGGGATAATGCCACAAAAAAATGGCAGTGTACAAATGGATTAAATGTTTTTCTCAGGAGAAAGTTTCATGATGAAGAGAGGTCAGGTCAGTCAGTAACGGGTAGAACTGATGAAAATATTGCAAAAGTTCATCGAATTGTGTATCAAAATGATTAACTGACTGTGACAAGCATAACAGACCAAGTAAACATTGATAGAGAAACAGTTAGGACAACCTTAACTGAAAATCTTGGCATGAGAAAGGTATGTGCAAAACTGGTTCCAAAGGAGCTCACAAATGAACAAAATCAGAGTAGAATCGAAGTTTTCCATGACCTTTTGGAGAGGCAAGATGATATTTTGGGCCCTGGTATCATTGGTGTGCCATATGACCCTGAAATAATGCATCAAAGTGCACAATTCTCCATGACTAAAAAGTTCCATCAGTCAAAATTAAACATCAAAAAGATGTTGCTAACCTTTTATGATATCAGAGGGATTGCTCATGAATCTGTACCTAGTAGACAAACAGGCTAACAAGTTTACTACTTGCAACTGCTGAAAAGGCTACCTGAAAAAGTCAAGACAAAAACAACCTGAACTTTTCACCAACAACTCATGGCTCTTGCATCATGACAATGCACCAACTCACGTGGCACTGTCTGTGAGGGAGTTTTTAGCCAGTGAACAAATAACTATATTGGAACACCTTGCCTACTCACCTGATCTGGCCCCCAATGTCTTTTTTCCTTACCTGAAATAAAGGAAATATTGAAGGGAAGACATTTCTTTTCTTGTAATGAGAACTTTTTTTTTTTATTGTTAGACTTATTGGTGTGACATTTGTTAACAAGAATTACATAGGTTTCAGGCATACAATTCTACAGTGCATCATCAACTTGTTGTATAATAAGTTCATCACCCAGTGTGAGCTCTCTTTTCATCATCATATATTTAGCTCCCCCTCCCTGTTCTCTCATCCCCTCCCCCTTTTCCCATCCCCTCCCCACTCATTCCCAAATAAACATTAAACTATTGGTTGTGTCCATGGGTTTGTGTTTGTTTATTTGTTTGTTTTTTCTTTGTTGCTTTCAGTTTTATATTCCTTGGAAACAACCAAAGTGCCCTTTGACAGATGACTGGATAAAGAAGCTGTGGTACATATACACAATGGAATTATTACTCAACTATAAGAAAAGATGAAATACTGCCATTTACAACAAAATGGTTGGACCTGGAGATCATCATGCCAAGCGAAATAAGCCACACAGAAACAAAAAAAAAAACACAAAAACTGTATTACTTCACTTATATGCGTAAGGGAAGACATTTTAATGACATTCAGGACATAAAGGGTCATAGGACAACAGCTCTGATGGCAATTGTAGAAAAAGAGTTCCAAAATTGCTTTGAAAGGTGGACTAGGCTTTGGCATTGGTGCAATATTCAGCAATGAGGTATTGTAGCACTTTTTAAAGGATAAGTTCATGAACTTAATTGTCAGACTTCTTGCCAAAAACTTTGGAGTCATCCTAGACTCCTCTCTTTCACAGTTCCCATTTTATGTATCTGGAAATTATGCTGGTTTGTTCTTCAAAGTATAACCAGAATCTGACAGCTTTTCACCATTTTCATTGCTAATACACTAGTCCTGGTCACTGTCATTTGTTGCCTAAATTATTGTGATAGCTGGTCTCCCTGCTTCCACTCTTGTCCCCCACAGTCTATTCTCCACACAGGAGGCAAAGGAACCCTGATAAAATATTAGTTATAAACAATCATGTACTCATAATTCTCCAGTGGTTATCCATTTTACTCAGCTTAAAACCCAAAGTTCCAATGGCCTGCAGAAGAACCCTTTGAAATGCATTCCATCCCTATTCCATAACATTTGTAACCTCATTTCTTACTGTTGTCCCCTTGATCATTCTACTCCAGCTACATGGGTTTCTTTCCTGTTCTTCAAACACACCAAGCACATTTGTAACTCAGAGCCTTTATACTTGCTCTTCACTCTTTTTGGAATTCTCCCTCACTTCTGTCAAGTTCTGGAACCAACTGCTTCCAAAATCTGCAATCAGCTTCCTGATCCTAAAGAAGATGTGGCTGTAGACATCCTTCCTAACAGCTCAACATAAAGTCTCACTCTAGTGTTCCCCAGGGAACAACAAAGTTCTGGGTATACAAAAAAGCCAAATGAAACATACTTGTAGGAAAGAATGGAAAACCTGGAGAGTACAGTTTCACAGGGAATGGACAATAGTATCATAATGCAGCAGTGGGTTCAGAAAAATAAGGACTAAACTATTTAGACAGGATTTGAGGAAGCAGGAAGTCATGAGTGACTTTTGCCAGCACAGTGTTGGTAGAATGATTTCTGCCTACTCCAACCCTCTCAGGAATTGGTGTTTTCAGTTCTGCTGGAGGCCCAATTCTTTTCTCACTCTCCATCCTCTCCTCTCCCTAGACAATCTAATGACTTCAGTTATTGTCTTTGCGTTGATGACTTCCAAATGAAGAACTCCAGCCCACTCTTCTGAGCATTATACCACTACAGCCAACTTACCCACTAAGCACATCCACAAATTCCTCAAACTCAACATATCCAATATGAAATCAACATCTATAATATCAAAATGTGCTCTTTCCACCCGTCTTTCTCATCTCTGTAAATGGCATTACCATCCACCCTCTTGTTCAACACAGAAACTTAAGAATTATCCTAAATTCCTCACTTCCTCTCACCTCCCATATCAAATCCATCAAAAGCACTGTCAACTCTACAAAATATATCGAAGTCTGCCATTTTTCTTCATCTCCATTACTATCACCTTTGTCCAAACTACTACCAACTCTTTCCTAAACTACTTCAACATCTTCCTACCTGGTCTTCCTTCTTCTACCGGTATTCCCATGATACATTTGCAATTTAATAGCCAGAATAATCTTTTCAAAACAGAAATAAGATCAAGTCATTCCCCTGCTTAAAACCCATCAATGGTTTCTCACCACATTCAGAACAAAATCCAAATAAACCTTACATTTCTTAACATGACTACAAAGCTTTGCATAACTTGGCCTCTTCCTACTTCTCCAATTATAAGCTCCATGAAAATAAGAATCACATTAATTTTGTTCACCAGTGTATCTGCAAATTGTAGCATAGATACATTCTTGAATAATCAATAAATATCTGAATGAATGATTTTCTTGCCCTAGTTTAATCCAGTGACCTTGACTGTTCCTTTACTTCAGTAAAATATACACATGGTCCTATCCTAAAGCATTGTCAAATTTTATACAGCCTCTAAAAATTCCTCTGTGATTACAAGTTCTGGTTATCCACTCTATCCCATGAACCCTGTTTTAAACTTCTTTAGGACATTCAGGTAATCAATCAATACCCATTGCCAGTCTATCCATGTACCCCTTGACTTTGTTCCCTCCCTCCTTTTCCCGGCTCTTATCATCAACTGCATTCAAGCCACCAGTTCCTAAAGAAAATGACTGTTTAAAGTTTGCTCTATTTCTTTCTAGATTATTTTTTTGTTTTTTTACTTTTCAAACAGTTATTTAACATAGTTGTTAGGAGTATGGATTTTGGAGTAAGACAAACATGGGATCAAATTCTGACTCTACCAATTAATATATATGTGATTCAAACTCTCAGAGTCTCAGTTTACACATACATTAAACTGAATAATAAGAGAATTTAGCTCATAGGTTTGTTGCAAGAATGAAATGAGATCATCCATATAAATACTTAGCACAGGCCCTAGTACTTCATAAACAACACATAGTAAACATACTCAGAATATGTTTAGGTATTACAATATGGTTGAACCTAAATGAATCTTTTTCTCATAAGTTGTATCATATAACACATACTATGTTAATACCTTTTTCACATACACTATATTTTCTGTAAATACATGAGGGCAGGAGCTGTCTATTTTGCTCATTATTGTATCTCTGCAGTCATTCAGTGCCTCGTATATATTTGTTGAATGTGATCAGAAAGGAGTTAGTTGACATACTGAAGAAGAAAGCTGGGTTTTTTATGATGCCATTGAACTATAGATTTAACTACCTTGGAGCCACTATATAATAACACTCTTTATTACATGAGATTATAAATCTCCTTTTAGGTTATGCTAATTTTTCCACTTGCAGCTGAAAGTCTCCTAACTGATACAATAGCATTACACTGTATGGATGTACAGTAAGTTATTCAATCAATTCTCATTGGTGGACATTATGTTATACAATTTATTGCTATTATAAAGCAACTCTGAATGCATATGTATCTTTGTGCATTTGACCAATTATGTTCTGAAGTCAAAAATCATAAAAGTAGAATTTATAAATCAGAGAATATACACATTTAAAATTTTAATACAATTAATCAGATTGCTCTCTAGAAACATTTTACTGAATGCCCATGAACAGTGTATGATAATGCCTATACTGATTATTATTGTCAATCTTTTAACTGTTTGCAAATCTGAGAAGTGAATATACTTTAAATTTTGCATATCTTTGGTTATTGGTTTTCTGTTGCTTGCAGCTGAAGATAGTTCTAATATAAAGGTGCTGGTTTTTTACTTATTAATTAATAAGATCTCATTTATGGATAGTAATCTTTATCACATATGTTACAGTATTTTTTGTGTTTTCTAACTTTTAACTTTATTTATGGAGTTTGGTAAGTAAGAAGCCTTTAATAGTTAATAAATAATTTATTATTAAATAATTTAATAACTAATACTTATTATTTGATCATTATTTAATGTGTTGCTACAAGAAACTGGTAACAGTTGTCTCAGTTGGGGAACTGGATGGCTGGGAGAGAAGGTGTAAAAAAAACTTAATTTCTATTGGATAACATTTTGTACCTTTTGATTTTTGTAACATGTACCTTGCTTTTTTACTTATATAACCTGTTGTCTTAATTTTTAGAAGGTCTTTATTCCACCTTCATATCTGAAAGATAATTTTGCTGGATAATTTATTCTTGGCTGGAAGTTTCTCTCTTTTAAATTTTTGAATATTGGATTCCACTCTCTCCTGGCTTGTAGAGTTTCTGCTGAGAAATCTGATGCCAGCCTGATGGATTTTCCTCTAAAGGTTATAGTTCTTTTTTCCCTGGCTGCCTTGAGAATTGTCTCTTTGTCTTTAGTTTTGGACATCTTTAGTACCATGTGTCTTGGAGAAGATCTGTTGGGGTCCAGGTATCTGGGGGACCTGTTTTCTTCTTGAACTTGGGGTTCCAGATCTTTCCATAGGTTTGGGAAGTTCTCAATTTGTTTGAGTATGCTCTCCGTAGATTGCTCTGCCCCCTCTTCTATTCCTATTATCCTGATGTTGTTTTGTCTCATGGAGTCGGATATTTCTTGCAGAGTTCTTTCAATCCTTTCGGTTCTATATTCCCTCTCTTCCTCTTTCTGAGCTGTTTCCATGTTCTGATCTTCAATATCACTAATTCTTTCCTCCATCTGGTTGGTCCTGTTTCCTATGGCAGTTATTTCATTTCTCACTTCTTTTATTGTATTATTTATTTCTCGTATTTCCGTCTTTCTTATGTTTTGAATTTCTTTGTTAAATTGTTATTTTTGTTCACAGAGTTCCTTTTTTATGTCGTTTATATCCTTTTTTATATTATTTATCTCAGCTATGGTGTTCTGCCAATAGGTTTTCATTTCTCTCACAGCCTTTAGAATGGCTGCTTTAAATTCTCTGTCACTTAAATCCGACCCTTCCAGTTGTAACAAGCTGTCTTCTGGGTAAATTTCATGTTCTTTTTGAGGGGTTTTAGTTTTTAAGGAATTCATCCTGTCCGCTGGGTTCTTCCTCTTTGACATGAGGGCTTTATGTTCAGTGCCCATATTATTGCTTTTGTGGTGTCTTGCTGTAGGGCAGACACTAGGTGGCACTGGGGGTCAAGTTTTGGCGTTCCAAAGGCGGCTCTGCCTTCTGCCCTTTGCTGGGGAAGCTGTTTCTGCTGGCTCGGGTGAATGCTATCAAATCAGTCTTTCTTCCTAGCCCTGATTCAGCATCTGGCAGTCTACGGGCTCACACTGCTTTCAGAACCCTGGGGTGCACGAGGAAGTGCACGCTCCATAAGTCCAAAGCTGTGGGCCTGGCCTGAGACAGCAGGGTCGCCTTTGCAGCGGGCAGGGAATAGGAACTGCAGCCCTGTGTAGGTCTCCAGGGGGCTTAGAGCTGGGTGTCATCTTTGCAGTTCAGAGTCCTCGCTCAGCCCTTCTACCACTCAAAAGTTTCAGAGGCTGGCTCCCAAACTCGGTCCCCAGCATGCAGGTCCAAAGCCCAGCTCTCCCCTCCCCTGAACTGCGCCACTCTGAATAGTCAGCAGCGATTGTATTCTGTTGTAGTCTGTCTCTGCTCCCTTCCCTCTCCCCAACTCACCCCCTTCTCGCCAACCTTCAGGTGTTTACTTGCAATTTGTGGATTTCTCAACAGCCATTTTGTCACTCAGGGTCCTCTTTCTTGGCTCCTGGGCGGCAGTTCAATTGTGTTTTCTGGGAGAGGCTTTAGGGACCTCCTCTCCAGTCGCCATCTTGCCTTCTTCCCCCCCTGGCAGAGAGCTTCTTGGTGTTGATGATTTTTGCAGCCTACTCCTGTCCAGTGGGATTTTCATACATCTTCTCACCACTGAGAAAGCACCCTTTCCGAGCTCCTTGAAGAGCTGGTACTTGTCCGTGAACCGGGTACAGGTGGTGGTGGAGGCCATCCTTGGGCCGGGCTGCCCGGCTGGCGCTGTCCCCGGCTGGGCTGTCCCGGGACCACTCGCTGTCTGCGTCCAAGAGTGGCTGGCTGCGGGGAGAGCGCGAGGAGGGGATGACCAGAGAGGGCGGCACGGGCAGCTTTTCCACCTCGCCATGGTCCCGCTGTTCCTCCAGATGCCGCACCACGCTCCTCCAGCCTCTCTCCCCAGATGCAGGGGTAATCGCTCAGTAACAGGACCCGGGAAATGGAAAAGAGCCGGGCGGGCCCAGAAGTGAGCAGCCAGCAGCTGCGAAAGATCCACCTGGACTGCTGGCGGTGCGGAGGAGGGAGAGAGCCCCTTAATTTTTAATAGCAATAGTTAGTTTGAGATAAGCCTTCTCTATCCAAAGAACTAAAAACAAAATTTCCTATGATTTTCTATAATGGATTTAGGGTTCTCTTAGGAACTGACTTATGTATAGGATATGGAGGTAGGAATAAGTACTATTTTTCCCAAATAGCTAGCTATCCATAGAGTACTCCATTTTTTCTTGAATCATTAGAAATTTTACCCTTTTCCCATATTAAATTGTCATATATGCATGGGTCTGTTTTTGGATTCCCATTTTATAGTTCATTAATCTGTTTGTCTACTCCTGCCCTAATATTACATTGTTTTAGTTCTGCTGATTCCATAGTATGTTTTTGTTATCTTTCCCCGCTTCAAATTTTTCTTTGATATTTTCATGCAGTTTAGAATTTAAGATAAATGTGTCAATTTCTTCATCCATCTATTGAAAAACCAGACACAGAAAGAAAACAACTGCATGATCTCACTTATATGTAGAATCTAAAAAACTCAAATATCAAAGGCACCAATGGCTGTTCTGAAAAAAAAAGAAGAAAAAAGTAAAAACCTCAAATACATAGAAGCAGAGGGCTGAATGGTGGTTACCAGGGGCAGGGACATAGGGGAAATGGGAAGATGTTGATCAAATGTTATAAAGTTGTAGTTATACAGAATGAATAGGTTCTGTAGAGCTAATGTACAGAATAATTACTATAGTTACCAATAGTGTACTGAACACTAGAAATTTGCTAAGTAACTAAATTTCAGATGCTCTCACCACACACAAAAAAGTGGTAACTGTGAGATGGATATGTTAATTAGCTTGACTATAGCAATCACACACACACACACATACACACATATATGTTGTACACTTTAAATGTATACAATTTTTATTTAAAAAATAAAATAAGAATAAATGAGTCATATTTCCCTGCAGGTAGAGTCAGGATTTTGGTTGCATTAATTTACTGACACTGATGGAATATGTCATTCCATTAATTTAATTCTTCATTTATGTCCATCAGTTAGTTCTTATAGTTCACCTATAAGTTTTAGCAATTTTCTGTTTATCCCTATTTTATAATGTTTATGTAAAATAAATATAGTATTTATATTTTATTTGAATGGGTTAACTTTCTCATTGTATGTTCTAATTGGTCATTGTTAGTGCTATGGATATGTGTATGTTTACATCTTGTAACCAGACACCTTACTAAACTCTCTTATTACTCTCTTTTTACATTGGCTAGAACCTGGAGTAAAATTATGAATAATAACAGTGAAGGTGGGCATCTTTGTCTTGTTGCTATTATATACTTCTAGCATTTTAACTGTAAGTCATCCGTATTAGGTTACAGCACTTTCCACTGCATTACTATTTCACTAAGAGCATTTAGAAAGAATGTATATTGAGTTTTTCAGATGTTTTTCTTAAACCCATTGAGATAATCAATGGGTTCCCTTAACTTTTTAATGTAGTTCATTTTATCAGTGAATCTGTTTGTTTAACCATATTTCTTTACATTCTTAGAAAAAATTCTCCTTGTTCATGGTATATTTTTAAAACTGCTCGATCTAATTTACTAATATTTTATTAGGATCTTTGCATTCACTATTCATGTTTGATATTGGTTCATAACAGCATTTCCAAAAATGTATTCCACAGGGATTAAGAGGAATGGGAAATACGAAGCTGACCATCAAATGAATTTGGAAAATTTCAGATTAAACAAAGCAAAATAGTATTCTGTAGGACTACACTATTACATTGGGGCTCATCAATGGGAGAGCAATTTTATACAGCATCTCCTCAACTTATATGACAAAATAACTCTTGTTTTCTGGAGCATTTTAAAGGACTACTGTTCAGTGAGATACACATTGGAAAAAATAGATCTTTGTGCTTTCTGTCAGGTTGTGGCATCATGGTTATTCTGGCCTCAAAAAATCATAAAATGATTGGGACGCTCTCTGTTTTCTTTTTCTACACCCTACAATAGTTTAAGTAATGTGGGATAGAATTAACTCATAAAAGACTCTGGGTCCAGCATTTTTATTTTCCATAATATAGATCTTTAATAATCCTTTCAATTTATGTCATGGTTGTGGTTAGATTCTGTTGTAAAACATAAAACAAGCTGTTTGTTGTACAAATATATTCATTGCCCTTCCCTAGAATAGAATATTTATTTCCCTCCTATCGTAGAGGCTTGGCCATGTGACTCTCAATATCCTAGCTAGAGGCTTCCCCATCAGCATGAATTCCAGAGTAAAGTGAATATGGACCAGAGCCACCTTGACATGTGGCCACAAGGATTAGGAGTGACTACAACAACATCATGTAGCCTTTCTAGATTAACCCATGCATCCTTAATAAGTAAACTTTGGTAATTTATATTTTCCTTGAAAGTTATCCATTCCATCTAGATTTTCAAATGCATTGGCATACAGTTATACTTGGTACAATTTTAAAGTCTTGTATTGATAGATAGAAACCTTTCTCTCATTTATAATATTATGTTTGGTTTTTTCTTTTTATTATATAAGAATTGTTACAGATTTGTCTTTATCAGTATTTTCAAAGAACCAGTTCTTGATTTTATCAATTATACTTTTTCTGCACCCTAATTTATTAATTTTTGTATTATCATCTATAAAAATTTATACCCTGTCTTTTTTTCATGCCAGTGAATATCTCTCTGGTTCTTCATATGCCAAGTAATTTTTAATTGTACTCTAAACATTCAACTCTGGGTCTTGTTTAAATTCTCTGGAGAATGTTGGTATTTTTGTCTTAGCTGACAATTCTGGATGGGTTCAGGTCACGTGTTCCAACTTGGCCTCTGTGGGCTGTTCTTCCAAAAAATAGTTTTCCAAGTTTTTGCTGAGCCTGTCAGATTTTTCCTATATTTGTACACCACCCAGTGGCCGGTACAGAAACTGGTCTATCATTTTGTTCAATTCAAGAAGTCTTCAGCATGCTGATTAGAAACACAGAGAGAACCCAGGAGTTTGTAATCAACATTATGGGATTGCTTTCCAGAGCTCCTCCTTCTCCGTGCATCTGATCCTAGTATTTTTCAGTTCCCTGGAGCTTTCCTTTTCTGAGCTCCAGCCAGAAATCCCAATAAAGCTGAGACATCATTGGAAGTAGAAGGGGGCACTAAAAATAATTAAAGGGAGTTAATTGCTGAACAACAGGTATAAATCAGGGCTGTCCATGGCAAAACCACGACACACAGAATTAACTGCTAAGGGGTAAATAAGGCAAGGAAGAGATAAGTATATACATTTGTGGGGACGTAGTCATTGCAAATGTATATGTGGTGGTTATATGAAGCTTATTTATAAAGATATATTTGAGTGGAGACCTGAAAGAGTTGAGGAGTGAGCCACATAACTATCTATAGATTCCTGGGAAGCACTTTACAGAAAAAGAGAGCAGCAAGTGAAAAAGTCCTGAGGTAAAAGCAAACCAAGTTCATTCCAGGAACAGTAGTGAGACAGGTGTACTAGGGTGGAATGCACAAGGTGATGAATGACAGGGGGTAAATGAAGAGAGAGAGTGGAAGACATCTGAGGTAAATGAATTTAGAGAGGGAGTGGAGGGGTCCCAGATTGGGTAGGACTTTATAGGCCATTGTAAGGACTCAGGCTTTACTCTGAGTGGGATAGGAGGCACTGGAAAGTTTTGAGCAAAAGAGACAATTGATCTGACTTACATTGTACAAGAATCCCCCTCCTCTGGGTTCTTTACAGAATGGACTGAAGAGGGACAAGGGTGGGAGTGGAGAGTCCAGTCAGGAGGCTGTTGCAGTGATCCAGGTGAGAGGTGCTGGTGACTTGGATCAGGGTGGTAGGTGAGGATGTGGTGAGAGACAGTCAAATTTTTTATATATGGTGAAATTAGAGTAAGGATTTGCTGATGGACAAATTTGAATATGAAATCAGAGTATGTCAGGTAAGAATGTGGGTAGACCTGGGTGTGGGGGTAAAGAGGAGTTAAGTTTTCAACATGTAAATTTGGGATACATATTAAGTTTTGCTGATGAAAATGTCAAGTAAGCAATGGATACAAGAGTCTGAAATTCTGAGGTGTAAAGGTCCAAGTTGGAGATAAAAATCTCGGTATCATCAGTGCAGAGATGGTATTTTCCAACAGGAGATTGGATAAGCTTATCGAACACATGGAAAGGGGTTCTAAGGAGTGAACTTTGGGAATACCATAACGTAGAGATCAAGAAGACAGAAGCAGCAGCACATGGAACTGAGAGGCAGATACAGAAGTGGGAGAAAAACCAAGCAATTATCCTTGAAACCAAAGAGAAAGTATTAAAAAGAGAGAGCAATCAACTATATCAAATGCTGCCGATAAATCAATTAAGATGAGGACACAGATTGACCACTAGATTTAGCAGTTTCTGTGGAGGATAGCATAGAAAACCTGATTTGGAGAGAAAAGGAGAAAAAAAAAACCAGAGATTGTGAGGAAAGACAATACTTTCAAGGAATTTTCTGTGAAGGGAAGAAGAGAAATTAGGACAACAGCTTGTGGGGAAGTCAGGCTAAGAGAAAATTTTTTAAGAAAGATTCAGTGGAGAAGGACTGAGGATGCAGGAGAAAGGAATTGTGGAATAGAATGTTCTCTTTAAGGCTGCAGTAACAAGAAGGTAAGTAAACTATTCTATGTACTACAATGCAATGCATGCATCCCTAAAAAAGTTTAATACTCTGAAAAATCACATAGCAACTGTTATAGGTTGAATTGTGTTCACCTAAAATATATTTTGAGGTCTTACGAGTACACTCAGTACCTGTGAGTGTGACCTTATTTGGAAATAGAGTCTTTGCAGATGTAATTACTTAAGATGAGGTCATATTACAATAGGGTGGGCCCCTAATCCAATAAGACTGGTGTCCTTATAAAAATGGGACATTTGGACACAGACACGCACACAAGGAGAATGCCATGTGAAGACTGGAGTGATGCTACCACAAGCCAAGGAATATCAGAAGCTGGGAGAGAGGCCTGGCACCCTTGGGGTAGTGTGTCTATGCTGACACCTTGATTCCAGACTTCTGCCTCCAGAAATTGGAGGCAAAACATTTCTGTTATTTAAGGCATTCAATTTGTGGTACTTTGTTAC
Source organism: Lyroderma lyra (assembly GCA_004026885.1). NCBI lineage: Eukaryota > Metazoa > Chordata > Mammalia > Chiroptera > Megadermatidae > Lyroderma > Lyroderma lyra. Next base: position 71,709 of record PVJL010005105.1, read on the forward strand.
CACAGCCCTAGCAAAATAATACACCATCAATAGTAAGTCCTAAGGAAAAAAACAGGTTTGGGACAATCACTGATGCAGTCATTGGTACCTGGAAGACAACATGTGCACTGCCCAGACCAGAACTTGGCTGACTGGAGGTTGCCTGAAGGATGTAAACACTTCACACACTGCCCAGAAATGCTTCTAATGTTTCAGTTAGGGCAGGGCTGGAGGCTGAGATGACAAGGATGGATGAGTTGTTGGGACAACCACAGAGGTAGGCACAAGAGGCAGTGCAATCTGCCAAAAGTACGCCATAAGTTAGGGGGAGCCACACTCAGGAAGGGGGTGTCCCATACAAAAGCTTCACTTTTTGTTGTTTTTTTTTTTTAACTTCTGCATTCGTTTTTTGGTTTTCTTAAAATATAGCCCAAGTGGCTCCTGTTCCCAGCAGAGCAGTTGACCTGACAGCGTTAAAATTCTGCTGACTCCTCTTGCCTAGAAAAAAAAGCTAAACCAAACCCAGCTTCTGTTTTATCAGTGTTGGCCTCTTTACCAATCTCACGAGTGAAGAAACAGCATAGGGTTATGAATACAGGCTGACAATGGATAGATAGGTGTAGGGTGGAACATGTCTTGATGCCTGTGGTTACTTTGATTTTCTTGGCCAACTAGGATGCAGGGTTGTCAGCTGAGAGCACTGAGAGGTTATATCGGGGTTTACGGCCAGGAGAGAAGGCAGGAAATTCCTGCAGTGTGAGGGAGTGAATAAATGACTGCACAGCATCATTATCCACTTGAGACTTGCAGTTGCTACTTTAAAGTGTTAGAGGAGGGTGTAAGCGGCGGCGGCAGCGACAGCGACTGCGACAGCCAGGGCTGTCAGAGCTACTGAGTGGCCTCGGAGAGCTGCCATGGAGTGGGAACGCTGGCTCCCAATGGAGGCCAATCCCGAGTTCACCAACCAGTTTCTCAAACTATTAGGCCTATATCCTAACTGGCAATTTGTTGATCTATATGGAATGGATCCTGAACTCCTTAGCATGGTACCAAGACCAGTGTGTGCAGTGTTACTTCTCTTCCCCATTACAGAAAAGTATGAAGTATTCAGGACAGAAGAGGAGGAAAAAATAAAATCTCAGGGACGTTACATCATCAGTATATTTCATGAAACAAACAATCAGCAATGCCCGTGGAACAATCGGACTGATTCATGCGATTGCCAACAATAAAGACAAAATGCACTTTGAATCTGGGTCAACCTTGAAAAAGTTCCTGGAGGAGTCTGTGTCAATGAGCCCTGAGGAACGAGCCAGATACCTGGAGAACTATGATGCTATTCGAGTTACTCACGAGACCAGTGCCCATGAAGGTCAGACTGAGGCACCAAGTATAGATGAAAAAGTAGATCTTCATTTTATTGCATTAGTTCATGTAGATGGGCATCTCCATGAATTAGATGGATGGACACCATTTCCAATTAACCATGTTGAAACTAGTGATGAAACATTTTTAGAGGATGCCATAGAAGTTTATGGAACGTGACGCTGTTGAACTGAGATTCAATGTAATTGCTCTTTCTGCAGCATAGCTTGCCAATAATGGAAACACCAAATACTGTGTTATTTACAACAAAAATTAAGTTTCTGCTGCCATACACTAAAAAATTTTGATGTTTTCATTAACTCAACTGATTAAGCTTTATGTAAATTTAAATAAATAAATAAATAAAGTGTTAGAGCAAGAAGTTCAGTGCCTTAGCCAGGTCAATACAGCAAAGCAGGATGGGAACAAGAGCATTAATGGTGTGTGCAAGGAAATGACTGGAGGGAAAAGTAAGGACATTGGGGGCAGTGAAAATCTGGAATGTCTTGAGATTGAAATTAGGAAGTAACTGTGGTGATTGGTAATGACAAATTCTCAGGTGTAACCATGAGAACATGTGACTAAGGGATGGGGAGAAGGACAAGATCAATGGAGGGAAGGTCAAGCAGGAGAGAAACAGTATTACCTTAAGAACTTGTTTCTTTCTTGATGGAGGCAGCAAAAGTTAGTATATTGGACACTTGATTTATTTTTACTCTTTTGAGGTTAGCATCGCTGGCTAGTATTTTCATCTGAATCCCCTGTTCTTAAGTGTATTAGTATTCTCATTGCATTGAAATCTTTAACTCTAGTTTTGATTTTTTTACCTAAAAATTATTTAACAGAGTTTAATTTTGAAATATTTGAGATGTTTTTCATTGAAAGTATTATTAATTCTTAATTTATCTGAGTTATGGTCAAACAATATGGCCTAGATAATTTGTCTGTGACTGAGAACAGTGTATGAAGACTCCCACTAATGATCTGTCCATTTCCCCTGAATTTCTAATACTTTACATATTTTGACAATGATAGTCATCAGATACATGTTCAAAGAGGTTTCATATTTGTCATAAATGGTAGCCTTTATCAATGCAATACAATGTTGTTTTATTTTTTGGGGGGTGGTTCCCTGGCTGGGAATCGAATCCAGGCTGCGGCATTGAGAGTGCCAAAGCCTAGCACTACACCACCAGGGAACCCCCAGAATGTTGTTTTAAATAGATGAAAGTAGAAAAAATTACTTTGAAAAAACAGCAACTCAAACTCCTACTGAAGTCCTTGGTGACTTGGTCCTTTGGAACCCACAACATGGAAACATTAAGCACCAGGATGACGGATGACAACAAGAGAGTTTATCTTCTACTAGAAGGCCTAAAAATTGATTCTCCAAAACATCCCATTTGAAGTGTTTAAAACAGTCTTTAAAAAGTATGTTACTCTGAAATACTTTGCTTGTATTAATTACAATTCCTTAGACATGTTTTCTGGGTGGGGAGAAGGAGGCAGAGTGAGGCAGGTTAACAAAAGTCATATTAAATAATGTTTATAGTATGGATATGTTTGGTGATTGACAAAAATCAGTGTTCAGTATTTCAGTATACCTTGCCATTTTAAAGTACTTAAATATTGGTATCTATTTGCCATTATTCAGCAATTGTCTCATGACATATGCAGTCACACATGAAAAGTCTGAGCTGTACAAAGGCATTCTGACCATATTCCCACCTTTTAGAAACCCTTCTAAGCTGTAGTATTTTTCTGCTTTTAAAATGCCCCTTTCCTTGTCATGACTATGAGTGAATAGTTTTCCCTAGTTACTAGTTATATGGTTTTCTCCCTGAACCAGTTTGGGCCCAATCTACTTTCAGAAGTTCTTGGAATAGCCAACTACCTATGGGATAGGTGGAGGGTCAAGGGAAGTATGATAGGGAACAGGGAAGAAGGGAAAGTGTTCCAAACTTAGTTCCCAGCTTGTCTGCCTCCACCTACCCCCAGGGTCAAATTCCCTTGTTTCCCCTGCTTTTCTTCTTCTAGAGCCATTTTTATTGTGTTGGAACTTGACTACTCCTTCCCTAGGACAAAACTTATTTTCTCCAGAATCTTCTTTCCCCATCATCTGATCTGTACAGACTTTAGCCATAACGCCAAGGTCAGTCCCATTAGACCTTGGTCATCTCTCTGGTAGGTGAGGACCAAGTCAAGATGAGGGCAACTACAGTCCACTTTTTAACCAAACACTGGTATCAACGTTTCAGTGTGAGACCAAATAGACACTGATAAGCTAGCACTGTCACTTTGCTTTTATAGTAGAATTCAAAATTAAGTATTTAGGGTCAATTAAAACTTAATTCTTAAGCTGCCTCTGGACCACCTGACTGAGAAGTAATTGCCTAATATAGTACAGACATGGGCAGAAGTAGCCCAGAATGTGAATATTAAAGAAAAGAGATTGTTACCTGCTTTTTAATTTTTGTAATTTTTTTACTCTCTACAAGGTCAATTAACTTCATGAAGTCATCCTAGAAAAAGTGCTACATACTTCATTGCTGAATATCACTACAGTCACCTTCAAAGAACTCCCCTTGGGAAGCTATGCACTGATGCCAGTGCCTAGTCCAAGCTTCAAAGCAATTTTGGAACTCTTTTCCTGGAATGGTCATCAGAGCTATCATCATGCCCAAAATCTTACAATTACATTCACAAACTTGCTGTTGTGTGCTTATATTAGAAGCACTGTACAAACTCAGTAAGGTGTCATAACCTTGAAGTTTGCAAACTTGCACTGTACGCTTACATTGGCAGCACTGTATAAACAGCTTGGTAAGGTATCATAATCTTACCGAGTTGTTTGTAGAGTGCTGCCAATGTAAGCTCACAGTGGCAAGTTTGTGAACTTAATTGTCAGATTTTGGGCATGACGACAGCTCTGATGGTTATTATAGAATAAAGGAGTTCCAAAATTGTTTTGAAAAAGAAACAAAACTCATGGACACAGTCAATAGTTTAGTGGTTACCCGAGGGCAAGGCGGGAAGGGGTGGCAGAGAAGGGAGTGGGAGTCAAATACAAGGTGATGGAAAGAGAACTGATTTTGGGTGGTGAACAAATAATGCAACACATAGATGATGAACTGCAGAACTATATACCTAGAACCTATGTAATTGTTATTAATCAATGTCACCCCAGTAAGCCTAACAAAAAAAGTAAGATAAATTTTTAAAATAAAATTATTTTTTTGCTTTGAAGGGTAGACTAGGCACTGGCGTCAGTGCATAGGTGACACTTCAAAGGTGACAGTGGTGATATTCAGCAATGAGGTATGTAACACTTCTAGGATGAGTCAGCAAACTTAATTATCTGATCTCATGGAATCCATGGGCTTTATCTAGGGGGAAAAAGCTGATTCAGTCTAACATGGGTTTACTGGGGCAGTTAAAAAACCTAAAAATATATTATCTACTTGGTCACAGCCTACTTACAAATAAAGTATCCTCTAAAGCAGCAGTTCTCAACCTGTGGGTCGCGACCCCTTTGGGAGTCGAATGACCCTTTCACCAAGGTCACCTAAGACTATCGGAAAACACATATCAGTTATTTACATTACGACTCATAACAGTAGCAAAATTACGGTTATGAAGTAGCAACGAAAATAATTTTATGGGGGTCACCACAACATGAGGAACTGTATTAAAGGGTTGCAGCATTAGGAAGGTTGAGAACCACTGCTCTAAAGGCAAATAGTTGTCATACAATTGACTAAACATACAATTTTTTGAAAACCATGGCCAAGAGGCATGATACTTTATAAACAAACTGCTCAAATATGCTGTGCTCACCAGATCCATGCTTTAGTTTAATATGGCTATAACCAAATGGACATCAGACAGGAGAGAGGGACACTAACAAAAGTTAAGTTCTTTAATTGAACTTTCAGGCACAATCAACACCTGAGTCATTTGCAGATAGAACCCTGGGCCATCTGTTAACAATCTGAACACGAAAAGCAACTCTGTGCACTTAGTACATTAATCCATTTCTCCAGCCCCAAACTGGTTCCCTCCCACAACTAGTCATATAAGTAGTACTCTTTGAGTTCAGAAGAGTATTTATAGAAAATATGATTCATTGGCAGACCCATATCTTTTATGACACTGGCTGTAGTTATATCAAAATAAAAAGTATAAAAATAAGAAATTTTATCAACTTTGGCCACCAAGACTAAAAAGCCATTCTACAATGACTTCATAAACAGTTTAAATTTATGGCATCACTTGGTTTTGAATCAAGAAAAAAAGCTCTCCAATCCATTACATAATTATGAAATGTCAGAGGCTAACTAATTGGACTTCCCAGCTAATGCCTTATTTTCACCTAACTTGGACAGGGGTCTTTTAAGAAAAGAACTGGAAAAGGAAGTAAGCCATTATCAAATACTGGGCTATGATTATGCCAAATTCAAGTCTATGAGTGAGAGCTGTTCAAAACCCTTCTCCTTTCAAGGTGAGGAACTGACCTTGGATGAGCTTTCTAGCTTGGTTCCCCTGAAAACCTGATAAAGATGGACCATCACCTGTGTGACCAGATGAACATGCATCGGGTAAGATACCCTGGGTGACACCTTGTGTCCAAGATGGGAGGGCTGTGAGTGGTTGTAAACACCTACTAGTAGTCAGGTCAGGCTTCTCAACTACAGTGTACCTCTTGTTCCTGAGGCCTATCACTGGCCAAGATCTGGGAATGCTATGCACAGGGGACTGTTACAACAGTGGTCCCTTATGGCTTCTAAGCCAGGGGGGCTTGTGCACCCAACTGTGTAGTGTATGGGGTCTGCTGTGAAAATTCCCATGGAAGAATTGTGCCTAAAGTCACCATGGTGTCTTGCCTGCCCCATATTCTTCAGAGTAAACTGGCTTCAGACATGGCCTATCCAAGTTTAAATGTGTAGTTGAACCCAACACATCACCAGCTGTAATGGGTGTTGTGCATGCACTTGGCAGTGTCTTCAGAGAAAACACAATCCCACATGAGCACCCAATAGGCATAGACATGGCTATCAAAAGGGATTAGAACCAACCAAACCTTCAAGAAATGGTTCAAAACCCTAAAAGGTATCACTGAATTTAGGGGAGAGAATAGCAAACATACAAAGTAGAGTATTCATTCACTGGACTTAAGGATTTAACTAAGTTAACATTTTTACCAAACTTAGTTATTAGCAATATTTTAAATAAAGGAGTGAAGCATCATAGTATAGAGGGAAGGAGATTAGTGCAGGAGCAAGATCTGGGTCTCATTCTGACTATGCAGCCTTGGATAAGGTCCTTCCCTGTGCAGCCACCAGTGTCCATATAGTAGAGGAGGGTAGGGGCTGTTGGGATGATAAATTGTGCTTTCCCTCATCCCAGTGTTGCTTCTGACAAAACTATGTTAACCACAGAAAAATACTATAATCTTTGACTCCATAATTCCATTTTTGGTAATCTAGTCTCAGAAAAAAATCCTAAATACAAGAAAAAGCCTTATCTAAAAATATAAACTGAATTATTTATTTGAACTTTTTTAACTGTGTGCTTTATTGCTTGGATTTAAAAGGTATGAAAAATTTTTTATAATTTCAAAAATACAGAATAAATATTAAAACCACCAAAGTGTCTGTGATTCATAGTTTGCTACAGGTTCACCCATTAGACTACTACTATGAAACTAGTAAAATGATATCAAGTAATAGTACTATATATAATAAGCAAATTCCATGTTGAGTGAAGAAAGCAGGATAAAAATTATAAAGACAAAATTATTTCAATTATTTTTTTAAAAAACCTATCCATAGAAAAAGAAATGGAAGACATTGAATTGTTAAGGGAGATTATACGTGGAACTTAAAGTGCTCCCTCCCCCACTAATTTCTAAATTTTCTCAAATGAACACTTATAGGGAGTTCCCTGGTGGTGTAGTGGCTAGGCTCCAGAACTCTCAATGCTGCGGCCTGGGTTTGATTTCCAGCCAGGGAACCAACCTGTCCCCCACAAAATGAACATCTGTTTATAATGCAAAAATACTTAAGGTAAATTTCAGTTGCATTTCTAACACACTTGTTGCCTAGTATCACGTTTTATAATCAATCTTTTGCCCATATCCTCTCTAGGCAAACTACACTAAGATTAAGCCTGAAAATATCATGCCAAATCAGAATGGTTACGTTATTCTGAAAATGTAAACCATTAAAAGAGATATGATCGGGCTGAGGCAAGATTTAAATATCTTTATTTTATTTAACAGAGCCTAATACTATTCCTGAAACATAGTAAGTGGTATACAAATTTGTTGAATAATTAAGTTAAATTTTGGTCTATAATTCGTATTTCTAAAGAGCTGTATTTCTTCATAATGACTGGAATACCTAAAAATTCTTAAGATTTTCTTGGAGTTAAACTAAGAAAATAAAGATCTAAGCAATCATCCCTGTCCTAATATTACCAATTATGTTTTGAACCAATCTACTTACCATATAAAGTTTGGGAGGGGGAAGCACTTATAATATTTCAAGATGTTTCCAAACCTCAAATTCTAAAATATGAGAATTTAAAATTATAAAAGAAAAACTGACTCAAGGAACTTTATTATCTTTCAAATTTAACTTCTCAATTGTTTGCTTCTCTGCATTCCAACCAAAGAGATTTCATATTTTTTCTACAAAGAAGTTGTTCTTGGAACATGCTATTTATATGTATAAGTAAATAAACTTTACAAATATGTGAGAAGACCTATGTTAACTTTAGAAAGAATAACATGAAAAACAGCACCATGCCAGTTTTAACTTCACTGTTTTAATATCATGAAATACTTGTACGAAACATTGTACAACTATACTTTTTACTACATGGAGATGGAATAATACAATTTGTATTTTTAACAGATTCTGTAACACCCACTACTCGCCACTGTATCAGTGGGGATTTCCTACTATTCTTATGAGACTTTATCCTAAGTAAAAAGAAAAAAAGAAAAAAAAAGCTCACAAATATTTTCAACCACTGCAGATTTATATTTATTTAATATTGCTGCTCAGCTGCTTTGGACAAATGTTAAGGAATACAAAATCACCTTAGCCAAGAGTTTTGAGTGGGTAATTTTGTTACTTCATTTTGGCTGAAATCTCCCTTATGTTGGCACTGCAAAGACTGTGCACTTATATAAGGTAAGAAAAAAATATTGTCTCAATAGCTCTTACTGTTTAGAAAGGCAAATTACTATTTCCTCAAAAGTAAAGAGTATTATAATAGATTTTGCAAATATTCAAACTGCCTATTTTTCCTACTTCTACACTAGTTTAAACCACACATCAAATAAAGAAAAAGTAAACTGTGCTAAAATGTTCGAATTCAACTTGTATAGCATACCTCAGTTTTCAGCCACTTCAGCTAAGTGTTTTCTTATGACAAACAAACAAAATGATGCAAGCAGCATTTTTTAGTGGAAAAGAAAAAAAAATTCTGCTAATTCCATAAAATATTTGGAGCTTTGTTTTTATAAATAAATTAAATGGTATTCACCTTTTTTAAAAGTTTTAATTATCATTCTTACTGTTAAAAATCAAATTAACCTTTAAAGATAAACTTTGGGGTATTTAATATAACATCTTTGGAAAACTGAACCACATTTTTAAATGCCAGCATTAGGCTTTGTTCTTGGTAGACTCATCTTTGTTTCTTCTTTTTACATCCCAATTATAAACTCTTGCCATATCTGTAAGAATTGTCAAAGAAAATGCAAATGCAATTCTAAAGATAAGATATGCAATGACTAAGCATTCACTCATACACGAAATCAAAGAGAAATCACACACAAAATTCTGGTGACAGTGTTGTAGGCCATCTTGCTGTATCGTTTGATAAGAAAATATTGAAACTAATTCCACCAAAACCAAGTCAAGGCCTCAAATCAGTTGTTTAGAATATGTAGTGAACTATGGTATAATACCAGGGCTGTCTGAAAAGTATCCAGCCATGTACTATGAAAAATAGAGGTATTTATGGCTGGATTTTTTCTGGAAAGCCCTCATATTTTACAAATAAGTGCTTGACACTGTCAACAGTTTTAAATATAGCCCCATCCATGATATTTCAAAGAATGTTCAAACTATATCAAGATATGTAATATTTAAATTAGTACAATTTAATAATCAACAATTTTATCTGTCACCTTTCCTTTGGTTTAATAGGACATTCATTCAATTCATTAAGCATCTACATCTTTTCCTTTCCACAAGCAGCACCTGCATTAGGCCCTCTCACATCAATTATTTTTTTCATGGATCCCACCTCCCGTATTTTATCCCAATAGTCATGATCATACTCAAGGTCATCTAGGTTTTCTCCTACATTATCTTCTAGGAACTACATAGATTTTTTTTCCTCTGGATGAAGTCTTCACATTACCACTAACATGCCAACCTGGCCTCAAACAGGCTCCAATACTACAAGAGCTCCCAGTTTAGCATGGAAAACAAAGCACTATGTGCAAAGTGCTAAGTAAGCAAAAAGGAACAACAAAATATCCTGAGAGGGTTAGAAAACTTTCAGAAATGTTCTGATGCTTGAGCTGAAATATGAAGGATAAAAAGGAGTAACCCAAGTAAATAGGAGGAAATCACTTCAGGTAGGAGGAACAAAGTATGGAAATGCAAAGGGTATGGCACATTTGAGGGGGTGAGGAGAATAATTGATTGGGGTGACTGGAAACCTGGGGTGCACTGGGGGAGGACATGGCAGAAAGAGATCAATGGCATGAGGTAATACTGGTCTCAGAATAAGGATATCCTTCTCATTAAAGTAATGCAAGTAAGAATGTTAAAAACACCTTTCTCCTTTCCTCCCTTTGTTTCATTTTAAAGAAAGGATACTGACTTCTGTAGTAGTAAATTGATCTCGAAGAAAGTCAAGGTCTTCCTCAAGAGAATCAAGATTCTTTGTGGCAGTCAATAAATTCTTTTCCAACAATGCCTGAGCTTCATCAATATCATATTCAAGCATTACATTAGCCTGAAGAGAGAAAGTCATGACAATTACTAAACATTTACACAGTGCTTTATAGATTAGAGCAAGGATTGGACAAACTACAGCCCATGAGCAAAATCCAGCTGGCAGCCTTTTATCTTAAGTTTTGATGGAACCCAGCTACTCTCCACTCAGGCTTTCATGCCATAGTGGAAGGGTTGAGTAATTGTGACAGAGATAAAGTGGTCTACAAAACCAAAAATATTTACTCTCTGGCCTTTTGCAAAAGTTTATTGACCCCTAAGTTACAGAATATATTTATATACATTATATCATTTACTATTCATAACCACCCTGGTGAGGCAAGTTGTCTTCATCTTTACAGTTAAGAAAAGAGAGGTTCGGAGGTCAGGTTACCTATGTTTACCTAGCTAGTAAGTAAATCGGAGAATTAGGATAAGAACCAACATGTTTAGATACCAAATCCTATCTTCCTACTAACTGCATCATGACACAAAATAGCATGACATTTGAATCCATTTAAATAGTTAAGAGCTTAAGATATAAAACTTAAAAGTTTTCCAAGACATATATTATCTACATTTGATTCAATAAGAAAAACAGCTCTTATTGCCCCATTCCTACCTCCAAACAGATGTTAGGGGTGAAGGCAAGGTGACTGTGTCTGGAATTCTGAAGGTCTGGTGTTAACTGCCCACACTTGGGGATGCATGCACTCTGAAGGTGGGGAATCATACCTTTCCCAGCTCTAAACAACTTCTATGACCTGACTTACCACCAGGCCATTTCCTAAACCAATTTATTCATCTGCCAAATATAATTCAAAAATTACTCAAAGGATTGTTGTTAGGATTAAATAAAACAACATGAAAGTGTCTGGCACAAAGTAGGTGTTCCATAAATACTTAATGACTGAATAATCCAATCCATGACAATTAGAAAATTGTATAAAGATTCAGATGGGACAAAAAATATTCAATGAAAAGTACATGTTTCTTCAATCCCAGACCCCCAATCTCATTCTTCAGTGTCAATTGCTGTTGTTTCCTATTACATTTTTTTTCATAATATTTCTGCACTTTGGTTACTTTGAACAAGAAAATAGAATACATTTAAAATTACTTCGTTTATGCCAAAAACCAATTATCATTTATTCACAAAGTACCCTGTGCCTCCTTACTTGATCATTTTTCAAACACTGCCTCATCAGGCTCCCCATTTGATGGTTTAAGCTTATCCAACCCACAACCCATAGGGCCCATCTGGCCCAAGACAGCTTTGAATGTGACCTAACACAAATTTGTAAACTTTCTTAAAACATTTTTTTTGTGTGATTTTTTTTTAGCTCATCAGCTATGATTAGTGTTAGTGTATTTTATGTGTGACCCAAGACAATTCTTCTTCTTCCAATGTGGCCCAGGGAAACCAAAAGATTGGATACCCCTGGAAAAAGAATCTCAAGACTGACATTCCAAACCACAATTCCAAGACAACATGCAAACCTATTAGTCCTTTGCCACGATGTGAGTTATAAATATTTTTCTTGTTATTTGTCTTTTGACTTAGCTTATGATTTCTGACTTTTGTGGCCTAAAGAAATCCTTACTCCAGGGTTACAAAATAAGTCATCTATGACTCGGCCTAAACTTGGATGATGTGGAGTATTTCATGGAAGTATGTGACCATTTGGAATTCACCCGGTTGTGAAATATGAGGTAGGATCCAGCTGTGATTCTTACAAGAGAGTTCCCCATTGTCACAGTCTAATTTATGTAATTATCTTATCCCCACTTGTTGATGGAATGCAGGTCAAGGGAAAGAGAAACCAAGAATGATCCCTAGGACTTGAGCCATTGAGTGAACAGCTGTACCATTTACAGAAAGAACAAAAACTAAATGAGTATGGGAATTATGGCTGTACGATTAAATGTAGAAACTGTGAAAATATTACAACTAACAAAAGTCAGGAAGAGGAACTAAGAGATGGAGAAGTGAATTTCCGTGTACTCACCTGTCCATCTTTCAAAGCACTACAATGTCTCTCGGGGTGATTCTACAGCACAGGGCAAGGGAAAACCCTCCCAGTGGGGATAGCTGAAAGCACTACACTTGGCTTGCTACTTTGTATGGGAACTTGCCTGAGGGAACAATACCTATGGATAGCTAGCTAGACTGTCAGGAATGGCTTGTCTGGTTGGTCAGGGGACTGAAGAGTAAGACAGGAAAAATCACAGAAAAAGGTCAATGAAATCATCTAAATTTGAAGTATATGGTATAAAAAGTAGACTCCAACCTCAAGGTTTTTCTAATCATAATCTTTCTCCCTTAAGTTTAAAGAGAGCTTTCTAGAACTTATAAACTCCTACTGGGAAGAAATATTTATGTGAGGTTTAGCAGTATCTTCTATTTTACTTCTATTGCTCTTCCTTCTGTTACATTTAAGAGGTAAAACATTAGCTGGAGAGAAAGTAGGGCCTTGCTCAGTTTTTATTTGACTGAGAGAGACATGAGTGTGCTTTTGCAGTAATCTTCATCATACTCCTAATTTCAGTAAATTTCTGATATGGACCACTTGAACTCCACCCCTTAATTCCTTCCACAGTCAAAGGGAGGTAAGTATTTTACATGGCTCAAATAACACTATTGTGCACTGGTTTACAAAATGGCAGCCAAGGAAGCTGTGGCTATTCCATTTACTTACCCCCAACCACAGACACACTTTATCAGTAGGAGGAACTGAAGCTTTGCAATACAAGTTATCTGCCAGTAAGAATCTGGTCTCCAGTGAAGTGGTGGACTCCTTTAAAAAAATATAAGTACTGTAAACAGGCAAGTGTAATACCAAGGACATAAAGGAGAGAGCTCACAGCTGAACCTAAGCCATTTAAAAATAGTACCATCATGCAAATTAAGTGTAGTGGTAAAATAAATGAACGCTTGGAGCCAGATGGCTGGGCATGGAAGGCATGGATTCTGGTTCAACTACCTACTACCTGCATAAATTTAGCATATCATTTAACTTCTCCGTGTCTCAGGTTTCTCAGATGTAAAATAAGGATAATAACAGTCCCTACACCTCTGAAGGCTGCCTCAAGCAGAGTTTACACACTTACTTACACACACACACACACACACACACAGTACCTGGTACAGACAAAGTGCTATACAATAGTTAGTTATTATTATTTCATCAGTGCTTCATGCCCAACCAACCTGTTTTCTGAAGTCTCTTATAAAGTTCACGACATAAAACAACATACTGAAAATACAGTTATTTTACCAGTCAAGCAATAAATCATATATATACACACACACACACACACACACACACACACATACAATCTTTTAAATACAATATGCTTATGAAGTTTAATCTTTACAACCTGCTTTTATTTAATGAGGATTGAATTAAAACTCAGGTTCTCAAATCCAGTTCTGCCAGTAACTAGTTATGTGACACTGGTCAAGTGTAACCTCTCTTTTAACTATCCTCAACTGTGAAATGAGAACCTGAAATATAATTTCTAAGATTCATTTCAGTTCTATACTTCCTGGACTCATTCCTTATTATGAGGGAGAACAGTAACAAGTCTTAAATGCTGCTACCTCAAAATAAGGCACCTTTTTATACTAGGCTGACCATCCGTACCATTTTAAATGGCACATAAAACAACAGTACTGTCCCATTTCATATGGTACTGTGGTCAGACTACTGACACCTTGAATTTAGCCCAGTGAAACTAGGCTGACAATATATGTGGTTTGGAACAGGACTGTACTATTGTTTTCTGTCTCGTTTAAAATGGTACATCAGGTCAGACTATCTTATACGCAAAATAATTTCAAATTGCACTTAAGTTTTGCAAATACTACATATAAATAAAATAATCCAAGAAGTGTGGGCCCTAGAATTAAACCTGATGTGATGGGGGAAAGCCACAAAGCCACATTTATCACATAAGCATAGTGTCTATAACATCAGCACATGTGCTCAAGAAGGCTGACTAGATCTTCCAATGACCAAATAAATACTAGTGACCAGAGTCAACAAACATGTACCTCTTTGGAAGTATCCTGGTTGGCTCATATTTACAAACAAAAATACACTTACTTTTTTCTTCTGCATGTATTTTAGAATTTCTAAAGTCTGCTTAATTTCAGGAATCTGACCTTTCAGTCTGTGAATAAGAAAAAGGTTAACTTAGTATTTTGCAGCAAGAATAAACACCAGGATACAGTCTTACCAGCTTTGCATTTTCTATTATGTTCTTAAGGATTATTTACAAATATTAAACATTTAAGATATTTTAATATTAATTATTTTTATTAAAATAGCTATATTTCAGATATAAATATTTACTAAAATATTTAGATACAATAGCAAATATTTATAGAATGCCTAGTATATGCAAAAGCCCTGCTCTATGTCAAACATCCCTTCATTATTTAACAACTCTAGAGCAAACCATATTCCAGAGGTGATTCAGAAGTTTCACAATTGACTAGAACTGCATTTTAAATAGATAATTTTTTTTAAATAACATGCATTCAAATATTATATTCTAAATTTGAAACCACTGGAAACCACCAACTCCCTATCCAGTGCTGCATGGAGTTGCTTCTGGTGAGTGCACTTCATGCACAGACATGAACATCACAGTCAGCTAAATGCTAGCAAAGTACAGTAACAGTTTCTCAGTGTTTGCACCTGCCACACTGTAAGAAATGTGCAATATCAACGGAATGTGTAACACATCACATTATGATACAGTATAGTTTAGTGATAGTATAGTTTTTTTAAACTTTGTGTAATTTTTCTTTAATTTGTATGTTGATAAATGCTATTTTATTTTCAAGTTAGGTAAAAACTACTCTTAAAATTATAAATAGATCATTGGTTTGAACACAAGAAATTTAAGAAAATGATGAGTGGCATGATGGGACTAATAAGACTCAACGGCTAAGTTAAATTACAGCTACTAGCAAAACTACTAGCCTGGAACAATTGGACATCCACATACACACAAAAATGAATCTAGAAACAGACCTAATACACTTCACAAAAATTAAGTCAAAATGAATCACAGACCTAAATGTAAAAATGCAAACTATAAAGCTCCTAGACGATAACACAGAAGAAAATCTAGATGACCTTGAGTACAGTGATGACTTTTTAAATAAACACCAAAGACCCAATCCATAAAAGAAATAACTGATATGTCAGACTTCATTAAAATTAAAAATCTCTGCTCTGCAAACAAACATTGTCAAGACAATGAAAAGACAACCCACAGACTAGAAGAAAATCTTTGTAAAAGACAAATCTGGTAAAAGACTGTCATCCAACATATACAAAGAACTCTTAAAACTGAATAATAATAAAACAAACAATTTGCTTTTACAATGGGCCAAAGACCTTAACAGATATATCACCAAAGAAGATGTACAGATGTGAAATAAGCATATAAAAAGTTGTTCCACATCATGTCATCAGGGAAATGCAAATTAAGACAACAATGAGATACCACTACACACCTATCAGAACAGCCAAAATCCGGAATACCGACACCACCAAATGCTGGTGAGGATATGGAGGAACCGGAACTCTCATCCATTGCTGGTGGGAATGCAAACTGGCACAGCCACTTTGGAAGACAATTTGGCAGTTTGTTACTAAAACTAAACATACTTCTACCATATTATCCAGCCAGTATTTACCCAAAGGAGCTGCAATTTTATATTTACACTAAAACCTCAACACAGATGTTTACGGCAGCTTTATTTCCTAATTGCCAAAACTTGGAAGCAACTAAGATGTCCTTCACTAGGTGAATGGATAAATAATTTGTGGTACATCTAACCATGGAATATTATCAGCACTATACAGATGAATATTCAATCCATGAAAAGACATGGAGGAACCGTAAGTGCATATTACTAAGTGAAAGAAGTGAAAAGGCTACATAGTATATGATTCCAACTACATGACATACTGGAAAAAACAAAACTGTAAAGAAAGTAAAAGGATCAGTGGTGCCAGAGGTTAGGGGGGAATGGGGGATGACTAGATGGAGTACAAAGAATTCTTAGGGCAGTGACCCTACTCTGTATGATACTAATAATGGTAGATACATGACATCATGCATTTGTCAAAACCCACAGTACAAAAGAATGAACCCTAAAGTAAACCATGGATTTTAGTTAAAAATAATATATCAATATTGGATCATCAAATATAACAAATTAACCATTCTGGTGGAGGATGTTGATAATAGGGGACTCTGCATGTTTGGGTGGCAGGGGGGTGAATGGGAAATGTGTGTAATCTCTGCTCAATTTCACTATGAACCTAAAACTATTCTTAAAAAACAGTGTACTATAAAAAACTACTAGTGACTGAATTCCAGAAGAATCAACCTCACTGACAAGAAAATAAGAGATAAAAATATCCTGAAAAGACTCAATGTCATTTACAGAGGAAAAGAATAAAACTTGTTTTTGTCACTGAGGTGTTGGCTCTTTTTTATGATTAAAACTACCAGAGATTTTAATGTGTTTTGCATGGAAAATGTGCAAAATAGTTCTGGGATCCCTGTCAAATCAATGGCATTTGTAACAAAACAGACTAAAGATACAAAAACAAAGCTGTGATTCTTTCAAAATACATTCATCATCAAATATTATTGGAGACTGGTATGTAAGTAAAATTTTTTTGGAGGAAACTATTTTATTTTTTTTAATTCATTTTTATTGATAGACTTTTTGGGGTGACATCTGTTAGCAAGATTTACATAGGTTTCCGGCATACAATTCCACAGTGCATTGTCAACTTGTTGTATAATAATTTCACCACCGATTGTGACTTTTCTTTCCATCACCCTATATCTAGCTTCCCCTCCCTCCTCTCCCACCCCCTCCCCTTCTTCCCCTCCCTATCCCACTTGTCCCCAAATAACATTAAACTAGTGATTGTGTCCATGGGTTATTTGTTTGTTTGTTCATTTCTTTTTTCTTTGTTGCTTACAGTTTAGTAAAATTTAAATATGATAATGAAAATGAATTTATTGTATCATATAAAGTAATTCACAGCATATGTGAAGGAGATCAGCAAAGCAAACTTTCACCCTGTGCTACTAACTTGGCATGAAGTGTGTTAGATGAGCCTGCTGTTTAAAGAAATATCACTATCTGGTAATACAGTGCAATGAATAATCTAGAAACAAACACATAGCCTTCTTTTTTTTTTTAACTTAGTTTGAGGTTTGTGTTCTATGAACTCTTTAGAATTTAATATGGAAGTTGTAGATCTCTTAATTTTTGCTTATTCTTCTACATGTTGATGTAGGTAAATGCTAGAAAGACGTTGACACATTCATTTGTAAAATATCTGATACACATACAGCATAAGAAGTATGTTCAGATCAAGGTTTTTGGTCATGTAATTGATTTCTATGATATATTTTATAGTATAAATATTACATTATAGAAATTATGAAGCTGTTAATGAATCAAGCACCTGAAACCCCCATTAACTTAGGAAAAAACTTTCAAGGCCACTGTGCATGTCCAAGCGATACACCCCTCCCAACCCTTCTTCGACCCAAGAGATAGCAGCTCTCCCAAACTATGTGTTCACAGTCCCTTTTTTCCTTTTTCAAATAGTTTAATCACATTTATATGTGTATCCCTAAACAATATATTCTGTACTGCTTTCTTAGCTTAATATAGTATTGTGCTGTACAGATTTTTGGAGGGGATTTGCTTTTTAAGGTCAATTAGTTTCCTTGGATTTGTTCATTCATTTTTACTGCTGTATAATACTCAATTACAAATGTAACACTCTCCTGTTAATGGATGATGGAAATCTCTAAGTCCCGAGAGTGGGTAGGGGAATGAGAGGACAGACAGTAACTTAGGAAGGGAAGTGGACCAAGTCTTCAAAAAGGGAATACCACTAAAGGAAAACTTCCTAGGTGTTTTTTCTCCCTCTAAATTGTCCTAGGTGAATCATAGTACCAACCCCTTAACTGCTACAGGGTAGAGAAACAGAATTGACCAGAGGTAGGGAGGTCAGGCTAAGAAGACATGGACTGGCTTTCAACAGTCTCCCCTCCCCACTCCCACACCCAGGGGTGGTGACAGTGAAGACAGCCAAGGGCAGAACAGAGAATCCTCCATAGGCCAAATTACTTGGTTGGAGAGAAGTAGCATTTATCCAATGGCCATGCCCTAGATTATAACACTGGCAGCATTCTTCCTACCCCTACAAACCAAAAGGGACTTAAATTATTCCCACCCTCACATACATTACTGGCCAAATTAACTAATATCGCTGAAGGAATATGAGCTGACAGGGAAAACAAATGATAGTCTGATAAACTCAACTACAATAAAATAAAGATAATAAACTGAACAGCTTCTATCAGATTAAACAAAACTAAATACTAAAAGAGAAGGTTATACGGCATTTAAAATATCCCAAAGAGAAAAGACAAGATATTGGTAATAGGAAGAAGAAACAAGAAGATATATAAAAACCAACCAAAACTATGAAGTATAAAAAATGCAATAGTTTAAACGAAGAACTCATGGATGGCCATCTAATTGCCAAAAGACAAATTACCAAAGTGAAAAGAGAGGAAATAATAAAAAGAAACAGAAGCCAGAATTAGAAGTGTCAACATCCATATTAACAGGAATTCCAGGAGAGAGAGAGAAAATTTAACAGATGATGGGGGTGGTGGAGGAAGAAAAGAAAAAAAGACAATCACAAAATTTCCAGTTAAAGATAAAAGGCATACAATTTATGCATCCAAGAGGAGATTGCCTCAGAGAATTATAAAATACTAAAGAACTTTTACAGAGCTAAAGGTAAAGTTAATGACAAGTTAAAGAAAAGATTCACAACATATGAGTATGCAAAGAAAAATGTTAGTATCCAAATTATACTGAGCCATCTGCTGCAAAACAACTCAATCATTCACAAAAATAGTTTTTGTTGCATAGCTCCTATCACAGAGGTAAGGGAAAATCCAGAAAAAAATAAAAGGGAAAAAGTGGAAAGGGCTTTGAATTGAGCAGTGAGATGACTAGAAAAAGTAGGATCATGAGGCAGGTGCCAATACCAGCTACAACCTGAGCCTAGGCTCTTGACTTGCTCAAAGCTGGTATGGATTCATAGCTCCCAGCAAAAGCAAACTCCTCTATGAAGAAAGGCAAACCACACAGGTGTACATAGTTACAGGAAGCTGACATATACTGTTGACCTTTGAACAACACAAGTTTGAAATGCAGAGGGCCACTTACATGTGGATATTTTCAATAAATACTGTATATATTTTTTTTCTCTTCCTTGTAATTTTAATTTTATTTTCTCTAATTTAAGAATACAGTAATATAATACGTATAACATATAAAATGTGTTCATTGACTGTTATTGGTAAGGTTTCTGGTCAACACTAGGCTGTAAGTTTTTGGGGAGTCAAAAGTTATACCCATGATGCTACCCCAATAAGTCTCACAAAAAAAAATTTTTAAAGGTTATATGCCGATTTTTGACAGGATTGGAGGCAATCGATGTCCCTAACACTTGCATTATTCAAGAGTCAAATGTAGTTAGTTAAGAAAAAGATCCTGGGAGTTCCCTGATGGTGTAGTGGCTTAAGGCTTTGGCGTTGGCGCTGTCAGCGCTGCGGCCTGGGTTCGATTCCCAGTCAGGGAGCTACCCACATACCAAAAAGCAAAAAAAAAAAAAAAAAAAAAAAAAAAGATCCACACATACACAAATCATAATGAAACAAAACAGATTATCACAAAAGTATTTAAAGAGAAATTAGTTTATCTAAAAATATAAGCTGGATGTAAAAACAATAACCATATGCTGTTTACATGGAACACCCTTAAATACAAATAATAAATAGGTTGAAAAGTAAAAGGACTAAAAAGATACACCAAGAAAATGTTAACACAAAGAATTTGTGTGTCTACTGTCTAGATTCTCCTAGACTGTAACGTCTCCAAAGGCAGGGACTGCCTGTTTTGTTCGCTGATATATACCAAGTACACCTAATTAGGAAGGCCGTCAGTATACACCGCAATTTTTATCCCCTACGTGCAGGCCTAAAACATGTATGTTTTATATAACTAGAGTGAGTATTCCACTATATCAAAGTACTAGAGTTAGCAATGTAACAATTTTTTACTCTCTAGGTGTTTGGTTCTGGGACCCAAGAGTTGGGCTAAGGTAATAACAACAATCGCAAGAGAGTCAGAAGCAAATGACTGCAGGCTCAATCTTGGCAACCACCTGTAGTCTGATCACACCAAAGAGTCCAGTCCCAAGAGGTAGTCTGATTTACAAATTTCTTCCTCTCTCACAGGGCTTGGTCCTGAGGTCCATTTTCTTCTCTGTCTATAACCTCATTGTAGGTGATCTCAAATCAAATGGCTTTATTCTTTATTTTAAATAAAAGTAAACTTTTATTATAAAAGCAGTACATACATATTGTAGAAAAATTAAGAATACAGATAAGCAAAATAAGTAAAACACCACTTCCCACCACCCAGAGATGACCACTATTAACACACCATTTTTGCTGATTCTTCCAGATACTTCTGTCACATATACATTTTTTCCAAAAGGAGAGCATACTGTTCATACTGTTTTCAATCCTGCCTTTTTTCATTAACACTCTTCATGTGCCCATGTCAATGACTTTTCATCTCATCTAACACCCAGCTGTTATTCAAATTTCTCCAAATGTCAACAAAATAAAATGAGAAAATATATCCAAAAACAAACTTTTGTACCTTTGCATAAGTAGTACCTTATGCCCAGACTACCCTTATTTGCTTGTCTGCCTACAAACTTATAACCAGTCTTCAAATTTCTACACAGCTATCTGCTCTTCTTTGAAGTTTTACCTGAACTTCCTTGTCCCCACTTCAGATCACACCTTCCTGTGTTAATTCATTACTTTGTACCAAAGCACCGTGACTGCTACACTTTGTGTACTTATTTTATTACATACCTATTATGCCTTTAGACTGTGCCCCTATTGAAACCAGATACTGAACCTTATGTTATCCCAAACAGTATCTGGCACATAATAGGAATTCCATAAATATATACACCAAGCATTTGTACATAGCAGACACCCATAAGTATTTATTATAGTAAAATGACTTTATAAGCTACTGTAAAAACATAGAAAAATAAAGGTTTCAGAGTGTGGACCCTGAGAAAAAAGATACCTACCAAGAAGGACTCCTAGTGGCTAACTAAGCTCAAATTTTAAAGAAATGCCAGGTATGAAACAAGTAAGTTATGAGGATGTGATGTACAGCACAGGGACATAGTCAATAATATTGTGATAGCGTGGTACAGTGTCAGATGGTTGCTGGACTTATTATGGTGATCACATTTTTAGGTATATATGTGTTGAATAACTATGGTGTAACTGAAACTAATATAATATTGTATTTTAGCTGTATTTTAATAAAAATCTAAAAAAGTGAAATCCTGAGAAAATCATAACCCCTGTGGGTCTCTCATATTATCGGCAAAATGAGAAGGATGAACTACACATCTAAGATGTTATGATCCTAGATGATCTGGAATCATAGGTCTTCAATATTCATTCTACTATGTTTTCAAAACCATCTTTAGACTGAAAAAACCAAGTGCTGATGAGGATGTAGAACAAATGGGACTCCTATACATTGCTTGGGATTGTAACATGGTATATGAAGTTGGGCAATTAATTTCACAAACTCACCCTAGAAACACTGCTACCTACCTAACTGCTGAGTATCACTACGGTCACCATCGAAATACTCCCCTTGGGAAGCTATGCACTGACACCAGCGCCTAGTCCACCCTTTAAAGTAATTTTGGAACTCTTTTTCTGGAATGGCCATCAGAGCTGCCATCATGCCCAAAATCTGACAATTAAGTTCACAAACTTGTCACCATCGCTTACATTGGCAACACTGTAAAACAACTCGGCTACGACACCTTATGACAGTCCTGATGCCCATTCTAGAAAGAGTTCCAAAATTGCTTTGAAGGGTTGACTAGGTGCTGGCATCAGTGCATAGCTTCCCAAGGGGAATACTTTGAAGGTGACCACAGTGATATTCAGCAAGGAGGTATGTAGCACTTTTTCTAGGATGAGTTCATGAAATTAATTGCCTGACCTTGTAGATACCTCAGATGACTTTTGGCAATTTCTCATAAAATTGAACATATACTTACCATACAGCAATTCTACCCCTAAGTAATTAAACTAGGAGAAATGAAAACATATGTCCACACAAAGACTTAAAACCAAATGGTGAAACAATCCAGATGTCCAGTAACAGGCCAATAGATAAAAATTGACTCAGCACTAAAAAGAAACTAATTTACTGATACACGCATCACAGATGACTCTCAAAAGCAATACACTAAGTACAAGAAGCCTGACATAAAACAGTAGTTATTAAATGTTTCCATTAATCTATAGTTCAAGAACAGACAAAACTAAATTAGGGTGCAAATAATCAAAAGAGTGATTGTCTCTCAGGGTGGGCTGGCTGGAAAGGAGTGGAAGGGAACTTCCTGGGTTAATAGGAATGTCCTGTATATTGATCTGAGCAATGGTTACAGAAGTAGATATCTTTGTCAAACTTCATCTAACACTCAACATCTTATTTCATTGTACATAAATTATATCTCAAATTTTTAAAAGTTTAAGCCACATAAGATTAATTTTTTAGAATACTTGCAAATTTCTACACTTACCTCCTTTTCTTTTGAGCAAGGTTGAGTTCCATAAACTTATACTTTTGGTACTGTTCATCCAGCTTCTTTAGCACTATATCTGCAGTCTCATTCCCAGGCTGTTTCATGAAGGAATCTACATCTTCCTTTAGCATAAAAAATAATACATTTCAAATTTTAGAATTCATACCTCTAATCTGATTTTTTACTCCTTTAGTTCTACTTGTAAAACACAGATAAAAAGCTTGTTTCTTTTTCTCCAAAGTTTTTTTAACTAAAAAAGTAGTTTTAAAAAGTTAGAGATCATTTCAGACAGTGCACATACATTTTTGTAGCTGATTTATTTTCCTCCACTGCCCCTTTTTATTTTTTATTTATGTGTAGGGAAAGAAAGATGACCTTGCCTGCTTTATGCATCCCTCATGAGGCTCTAGTAGTAGATTATGAAAATTACCAATAACCAAACACATTGCCTAGTCATGTACCCTAGCCATAAAATGATTCTACAGGCTGCATGCCAAAATTATTGACTTTGTTACTTAAATTTTTAACTCAACAAGTTATGCCATGAAATCATGCTAAATGTGGAAATTAGGTTCCCCAAGCAAGCCACAAATACATCCTTAAATATCAAGTTGTTGAGATAAAGTAAACCTAAAAGGCAAACAGAATAAACAACCTTTTGTAACAGTAACAATTAAGTCAAAGAAAATCAGTAAAACCAAATGGCATTTTTAAAATGTATACTACATTGTGGTCTTTAAAGAAAAGCTAGTTATTTAGATAAGGATCATGAACTAGATAAAAATAGATGGCAACTTTAAGGATAGTCTATAAAAAAGAATTCCAGGACTTTGAAGAACTTTAATCCTTCATTGTAAGTAAGTTAAAGTCAACCATCTTATGGTTTCTGGCATCTCCACATCATTATTCTTAACCATGCTTATTAACGGTAAGGGGATAGTTTAGCCAAAATAGGAAATAGGAAGAGAAACACAGCACAGAAGTGACCTATGAAGCATGCCATTAAACTAAAGACACAGTAAAAAAATATTGAAAAGGTGAGGCTGAGGCAATGACTGAGCTCTGCATGTAAAATAGAGATACCATCTTCCTAGAAGGGTCACTGCAGAAAAGAGAAATAAATCCAAGTTTCTAGCACATGGGGACATGTTATTAGGAGTTTAGAGTCCACATAACAAGGAGAATTAACTATAGGAATACACGATTTTGGTTAAGAGACAGGGCTGCCTGATTTGAATCCTACCTAGCTTCACCACATACTAGATGTGTTGACCCCTCAGGGAAGTTACTTAACCTCTCTCTTTGTCTCACTTTTATTACCTGTGAAACGAAAAAAGAAAAAAAAAGTACCTTTTCCTCACAGGGGATTAAATGAGTTAACATGTATAAAATGATAAGACTACAGGACAACTTGCAACTGCTCAACAAGCATTAACTACATCTATAATACAGTGTGCTAAGGAAACATACGCAAGTGCCAAGAATTACATCTTGGGGTAATGGTCAGTGTTAGGTCATAAAAGAAAGAGCAAAAAAAGAGAAGCTATTTATTTTGCTTATTTTGCTTTACTGCCGATCTATTTTTGCCTCCCCCATTGTCCAAGGCCACAGGTGCATGACAAGCAAGAGGGCCCTTCCATAATGAAAGGTTGTAGGCAGGACTAAAGACTGCAGCATACCACAGGAACAAGATGTGGGAAACCCAAGGACAACCAAGGAAAACCTCCCCCGCTAAACCCCTGACCTCTGGCCACCTTTGTTTGCCTCAGACCACCTTTTTTTGTACCACTTAATAAATATTCAACTCTCCTTCTATTCATGGAGGTTCTGGAACACTTGCCTGACCTCCTGTCACTCAAAAACACCATTAAATTTATCTCTTGACTAATTTTAATGTCGCGCAACTTCTTCGCCAGCTGAAACCTAACAGTCAGGAAAATCCACAGAGAGGTCATATCTGAAAGTAGATGTTGAGAAATGAAGAGGTCAACAAATGGACAATGGGGAAAGGGATGATTCAAGCAGAAAAGGAAAACAAATTACTACACCACTGGGAATGGGGAAAGAGCAAGATCTGACTTCTAATCAGTATGGTATACTGCCTCCTGTCATCACAGAAACTAATATACAGTCACCCCTCTGCATCGGCAGATTCTGAGTCCATGGTTTCAACCAACTGTGGTTCAAACACATTAAAAAAAGTGTTATGCTGCTGCTGACATGTACTTATTTCCTAAACAATAGAGTATAACAACTATTTCCATAGCATTTCCATATATTAGTTATTATATGTAATCTAGAAATTATTTAAAGTATATGGGAGGATTGCATGCATAGGTTTTACACAAATTTTATATAAGGGACTTGAGCATTTGCAAATTTTATATGAGGGCAGGTGTGTCCTAGAACTAACAGCCCATGGATAATGAGGAACAACTGTATATTAAGCATCAACTTGCAATACTGAAAGCACACTGTTTCTCATAGCAACTCTGTAAGTATTATCCCCAGTTGCATTAAAGAAGCTGAGGCTTGAAGCGGTAAAATAATATGCTCAAGACTAAGCAGCAATTGTAAAGAAGAGGCAGTATTCAAACCTTGGTTTATTTAAAAGTCAAGGTTCTTTCTACAATACCATATTTCCATTAGTTTGCAAACATAAAAATAATTATGTAAAATTTGGATGGCTTATCATATCATATTGGTAGAAATTTTAAGGTCTAGGAAAAAAAACCCATAACATTTTGGGAAAAGGGGGGATTTTAAGATAAGACTTTACAAAGCCCTCAGATAAAGTTTATCATCCTGAATTAGATTTTGGAAGCCAACTCTAGCTGAGCACCATGGTATAGGATTTAAGGCATTATGAAAATGCAATTTGATAACTATTAATAGTTATGTGCTTATACTATGTGTCAGGCACTGTATTAGGACCAGAAGAAAATGACACTGAGCAAGATAATTACCTCCCTTTCCTCCCAGTGGCAGGATGTGTAAGTAGAAGCTCTGGAATCCCACAGATTGCCCAAGTTCAAATCCTGGATAATTGACAAGTATACCCTATGTGGCTCAGAGCAAGCTACTCAAGGGCTCTGTGCCTCAGTTTTATCATCTACAAAATGGAGATGATAACAGTATCTACCTTCTAGAGTTCTGTAAAAGCATTAGGAAAATGTCCAGCACTCAACAAAATGTATCCCTTGTTTTGATCAATTAGGAGATAAATGTAAAGAAATAAGTGGCACAGCTCAGGAAGAAAACACAAAATAACTGAAAAAAATAACTACAAAATTGAGTCAGCAAATACAAATATGCAATGTAGAGTATCTTTAAAAGTGGTTTAAATAAAAGAATAAATAAAAGAAATGGGTCCTTTGAAGAAAATGTAAGATATGACTAAGAAAAAGGTAGAGATAAGACAGTCCAGGTACAAACCAAAAAGTTGAATTTCATTAAGGTTTTATATTGGCTCCGTCAGAACTGAGTGGGAAAAACCAGATTAATACTGGCCTGGAAGGTCAGTCAGGTTTTCTCTCATTATTCAAATAGTTTTCAAATACTATTTGTAGTACAGCCTGATGAAAGGACCAGGTTGAAAAAATTGTTTCTCTTTGTTTGGATTTGGGTTGATCTCCCTGTTCTGTGAAGCCTCCAAATTGCATTCCCTGCCTCATCTCCCAACTCCACACGACGCATTCTCTACTAAGTTGTTAGACTAATGAATGCAAAACCAAATATGATTATACCGTGGCTTTATTTAAACACCTTCTAATGATTCATTGCCCATGGATAAAGCCTCAATTCCTTAGCAGGACAAACAAGGACTTAACATTCTCACCCTATTCTATTTTCCTATCAGTCTTCCTTTCCTCCAAGGCAACAGACCAATGCATTCCTTCAAGAGACCAGGTTTCATTTCCTATTTTCAACCACCCAGGGCAAAGACACAGGCCAAGACCTCATCTCCGGAGTTGGGGTAAGCAAAGAAAAACCAGCACATCTAAGCTGAGTCTCCAGCAAGCAAAGAAAAACCAGCGCATCTAGGCCGAGTCTCAAGCCTCTCACTGCCTCCCCTTTTCCAGACAGCAGGGGATGAAAACTGGCGTCCGGTGGGGAAGGGGGCGCTCCCTCAGACCGCGCCCGCTCCTGAATCCTCCCGCCCCAGGTCCCCTTCGCTTCTCGAGCCTTTTCGACCTGTGTTTTCCCCAGAAGGGTGCTAGCACATTTCAGTCTGTCCAGGCACAGAAGGCGAGAGGTGACGGGGCTCTCTCTTCCCAGCCCTTTAGCTCAACTCCTTTCCCCAACAGTCGAGGCCGGGGTGAGGGCTGGGAAGGAAGGGGTCAAGCGTCAAGATGCCTATGACTCTTACCACAAATACGGCCTCAGGAATCCCTAGGTGGTAACGCCGACCGTTCCCTGCATCCACTTCTCCTGAGCCACAACAATCTTTCGCCGCCGCCATCTCCAGAAAACGAGCGCGCGACTAACTGCCCTTCCAGCAGCCAGCCGCCAGGGATCCCTGATTGGTTCCCACACACCTGCAGGCCCGCCCCTCTTTTGTGAGTCTGCGCATTCTAGGTTAGCAGGAAGTAGCCGCCCCTTCTCTTCCCTCCCTATGTCGCCCAACCTGTGAGTGCTGATTGGCTGCGCGCAGGTGAGTGACAAGGGTGGAAGGCTCCACAGTACGGGAAAGACCAATAGACTTGTGGGAGAAGGGGTCCCGGGCATCTTGTGGGTGGGCAGGGCTGGAGGACCCTGAGAATTTTGGACCAGGTCGGACCACTCCACCCGCAGAACAGGCAGCACCCTGCAGAATTAGGCTGACCAGATGTACTGTTTTAAACGGGACAGAAAAGAATGGTACTGTGCAGTTTCAAGTGGTACATACGGTCAGCCTGGTTTCACTGGGCTAAATTCAAGTTGTCAGTAGACTGACCATACATACTTTGAAACGAGACAGTACCGTCGTTTTCTGTCCCGTTTAAAATGGTCCAGCTGGTCAACCTATCCAGAATGGTCTTCAAAGCTACTCATCACAGGGCTTCCGCTTCGGTGCCTTTCTTGCCCCACCATACCAGCGAACTTACTGGCCCTTGAAGGGGACTTGTTTTGTGCTTGTTTCAGAGTGGAGCTGCTGCTACCAAACCCAAGGGGTTCATTAGCTGCTTGGGGTGTTCTATTCAAGAAGGAGAGGTAGCTATCCTTAAGTCGTTTAATTTACTTGCAACAAGTAAAGGAGACGGAATTCACATCAAAAGCTCTGTGTCCCCAAGGGAAGCTTACCATTGCTTATATATACTGTTTCTTTAATTCCACGTTTATTTCTTCTTTACTGTTTGCTACACTTACCCAGTTGAGTTCCTGTCAAACTCATACTGTTTATGGCTGCATCTGAAAAATACTTTGCTACATTTCACACTTAGCAAAAATAGCATTTAGGAAGAACTGCCCAGACTTTGAGACCCTTGTCCTACCTCAAAATTTCCCCCTGAGATTTTTCACTCCTCATTCTTGAAGGAATGAGGAAGATGAGTCATACTTCTGTAACTGCTTCCTTTAGAACGTGGACAGAGTACATCTTTGAGTTAGAGGAGTGGAATTCTCTGGCTGCCTGACTTATGAAAGTCTTGGGGTACCTTAGGTGCTGGGAGTCCCAAGAACAGGAGTGCATAAAGAGAGCACTACTCTTATCAGGAGACACGCACCATAACAGACAAGGCAGAAGCAGGGGAAATATATATAAAACATAAAAGCCTTGGTAGTGGCAACTGAAAATAATGCTTACTAGGTGTTTTATCACCACAAAGGATTTATTTGGGGAAAAGCAAAGGGTTGGAACCTAGTGCATGCAGACATGGCAAGCCACGTGCACACTCTGGCCTACATGCCAAGATGAAGGGGTATTTATGGAAGAGGAAAGTAAGTTAAGGGTAAGGGAAGTTAGGACCATAGAATTTTATTATAACATAGCATTCTTCCTGTAAGGTTCTCACTATTACATAGAGTGTTAAGAACTCCAGAAAGCCTTAGTTCTTCCCATAGACACTCCTGACTAATTATGTTGCCTTAAAGTTCCAGTCAGTCTTTAACAGTAGTTATATAATGAAATATGCTAGTAGCCATTAAAAAACTTCAAATGCAGAGAAATTAAAGAATGGGGAGTTCCCTGATGGTGTAGTGGCTTAAGGCTTCAGCGTTGGTGCTGTCAGCACTGCGGCCTGGGTTCGATTCCCAGTCAAGGAGCTACCCACATACCAAAAAACAAACAAACAAAAAAAAACAAAACAAAAAAAAACCAAAAAAAAAAAAAAAAGAATGCCTGAATGAATAAGTGAATACGCTGTGTTCGTGATTTGGAAGTGCTGATATTTAGGTGTCTATATGTGTATTTCTTCCACATTTACATGTAGATTCAATGTAGTCCCCATCAACACTCTAGAGGCCATTTTTTTCCATAGAAATTGACCAGCTGGTTGTAATATTTTCATGGAATTCGAGGAGAACCTAAATACCTAAAACAATCTTCAAAATATGAATAAATATGGAAGACTAATACTATTTGATTTTGAGACCTGCAGAAAACTATGGTAATCAAGACAGTGTGTTATTGGACTAAAGATAGAGATTTGGATCAATGGAATAAAACAAAGTGATAAAATAGACCCATAAATATATTGTCAATTGATGCTTGATGTGTGTGTCTAGGGGAGAAACACATCTTGCATTAAAAATTGAACTTGCAATTAATGTCATATGTAGGGATTCTGATTTAGTGAGATCAAAGTCATGCATATGATAATGAAATGATTCCTCATAAGGAAGATTCTATATCCACTCATACTGACTAGTTATTTTCTTTATTATTTTTGCAGCTTCTTTAAAAAATCCTCTCATTATTTATATTCATTTTATTTTTTATCTCCACATACAATTCTTATTATTCAGCTAGCTGTCCAAGACAACCCCAATTCACTGATGTCTTTTTTTAAATTGTTTTTAATTATTTAATTATTTTTAATTATTAGTTACCATACAATATTATATTCATTTCAGGTGTACAACATAGTGATTCAACATTCATATACCTTATGAAGTGATCACCATAATAAGTCTAGTATTATCTAGTATTATAATAAGTCTAGTATTATCTAGTATCATATGTCACTGTACATAGTTATTACAATATTATTGACTATATTCCCTATGCTTTACTTTACATCCCCATGTTATCAATTGATTTTTGAGAAATATATCAAGGCAACTCAAGGGGAAAGGAATTTGTTTTTTACAAAAGTTGCAGGAACAACTAGATAACTATATGGAAAACCTGTCATCAAACATAAAAATGTAGTTTAGGTGGATCATAGGTCTAAACATAAAAAACTGAAACTGTAGAGCTTCTAGAAGAGAAATAGTAGATATCTTCATGATGTTGGGATAATCAAATATTTCTGAAGACACAAAAAGCACAAATAAAGGGGGAATTTTCCAGTCAAGATGGTGAAACACTGTGCTCACCTCCTTTCAGGACCACCTCAATTACAACTAAACTACAAAACAACCATCATTGAGAATCACCTGAAATTTGGATGAACCGAATTCCTACAACTACATACATACAGAAGAAGCCACCTTGAGACTAATAGGAGGGGAAGGGGCATGGAAAGGGCTGGTCCCACACCAATGTGAGACCATTAAAAATTGGGAGGGATATCTGAGCTGTGAAGTCCCCCCAGAGGAGCAAGGGGTCCCAGTCCCACACCAGGCTCCCCAGCCCCAGATTTCAGTGCCAGAGAGAGAAGTCCTCATAACTTTCTATTGTGAAAACCAGTGGAGATTGTGTCTGAGGGAGCCAGAGGTGGCTGCAGTCCTAGACAAGCCTCTTAAAGGTGCCTGTTCACAGACTTAACTACTGATGGACTAACTCATTCTAAGCTCCAGTGCTAGGGCAGCAGCTTGAAAGGTGCCAGGGACATATGGAGAGGAACTGAATTGTCTAGCTTCAGCATGCGGACTGGAGGAGCAGCTATCTCCTGAATGGAGGAAGTGATGGAAGCCATTGTTTGTTGAGCCTTACCCATCCTTGTGTTCATACCCAGGCAGCTGCCATATCTGAGTCTCCATCAAACTGACTATCACCACCCATCCTCCCTGCTCTAGTGAGACCCTCCTTCACCCAACTTTCAGGCACACACAAGACACTTCCAGTGGCTTTTCCATACAAACTACCTGTTTTAGCTCATGCCGAAGACTTTCATGAAACTCTTAAATCTTCACAAAACCCAAATAAGCAGCATCTAACTTTGGTGTGTTCCGTACCACTGGCTGAGCAGCCCTAAGCATGGCACTAGTAGCAGCCAGCCTTAGTTTGCATTTTGGCCTCTCAAGATACCTCCAAGACAAGTGTGGGCAGTGGTCATCTGCAGATTGCTTTGTGGTTCATTCCGGATGCTCCTGGGCAGGGCACAGGCTATGGCTCAACTTGGCCTGCAGTAGGTACCCTCCCAGGAGGATCCAGAGCTGGCACAACTGATGACCCACTTCAGATCCAGCCAGAACATCACCAGGCCCCCTCCAGGGATGATATACCCTAAGAGCAGACTGAGCAGGCACCAGAGCTCTGCTAAAGCAAACCCTGCTCTGTAGGGTGAGCCCTTGGGGTCAGTGGAGAACCAGAGCTCCTCTACTGTAATCACAGCCAGTCATCACAACCAATCAGCCTGAGAGTCAAGCCCTCCCACTGACGTACAAACAGCAACCAAGGCTCAACTACAGCAGGAGGGCACACAACCCATACAAGGGAAACACCTGGAGCACCTGGCTCAGGTAACCAGGGAGACTGCACCACTGGGCCCCACAGGACACCTACTATGTAAGTCCATTTTACTAACACCAGGAGGTATTGCAGCCCTACCTACATAGAAACAAACACAGGGAGGCAGCCAAAATGGAGAGACAAAGAGACATGTCCAAAATTGAAGAACAGAACAAAGCTCCTGAAAAAGAATTAAGCAAAACAGGGACAAGCAATCTACCAGACACAAAGTTCCAAACATTGGTTATAAGGATGCTCAATGATCTCAGGGAGAACTTCAAGAAAGAAATGGGAAACATAAAAATGGAGATAGAAAACATAACAAATAATCCGTCAAGAATAAAGACTATAATAACTGAAATGCAAACTATATTAGAGGGAATCAACAGTAGATTAGATGAAGCAGAGGATCAAATCAGCAGTTCAGAAGATAAGGTAGCAGGAAACACCCAATCAGCAAAAAGAAACAAAAATTCAAAAAAAAAATCTGAGGATAGTTTAAGGGACCTCTGGGACAATATCAAGCATACCAACGTTTGCATTATAGGGGTACCAGAAGGAGAAGAGAGAGAGCAAGGAATAGAAAACCTACTTGAAGAAATAATGACTGAAAACTTCCCTAACTTGCAGAAGAGAATAGATATACAAGACATAGAAGTGCAGAGAGTCCCAAACAAGATGAACCAAAATGGGTCCACACCAAGCTCCATCATAATTAAAATGCCAGAGGCTAAAGACAAAGAGATAATCTTAAAAGCAGCAAGAGAAGAAAAGCAGTTAGTTACCTATAAGGGAGCTCCCATAAGAGTATCACCTGATTTCTCAACAGAAACTTTGCAGGTCAAAAGGGATTGTCAGGTACTATTCAAAATGATGGAAAGGAAGGACCTACAACCAAGGTTACTGTATCCAGCAAAGCTATTATTTAGAATTGAAGGACAGATATAGTGCTTCCCAGACAAGAAAAAGCAAAGGAGTTCATCACCACCAAATCAGTATTACAAGGAATCTTATAATTCTTTAAAACAAAAAGAAAAAAATAAAAATATGAATAATAAAATGTCAATAACTACACATCTATCAACAATTACTTTAAATGTAAATAGATTAAATGCTCCAATCAAAAGATAGGGTGGCTGAATGGATAAGAAAACAAGACATTTACATATGCTGCCTACCAAGGTTTCAAATCAAAAGGCACACACAGAAGGAAAGTAAAGGGACAAGAAACAGATATTTCATGAAAATGAAACAAACAAACAAAAAAGCTGAGGTAGCAATACTTGTACCAGACAAAGTAGACTTTAAAACAAAGCTATAACAAGACACAAAGAAGAACCCAGGAATCCCACTTCTGGGTATTTATCTGAAGAAACTAAAAACGCTGATTTTAGGGGACAAATGCATCCATATGTCCATTGCAGCATTGTTTATAATGTCGAAGATATGGATAACACCTGGGTGTCAGTCCATGGATGACTGAATAAAGAGTAGTTGGTACATATATATACAATAGAATATTACTTGCAATGGAAGGGAATGTGTTCTTGCCATCTGGGGAGGCATTGATGAACTTTGAGGGTGCTATGTTGAGTGGAGTATGTCAGACAGAAAAAGACAGATGCAATGTGATTTCACTTATATATGGAATCTAAAGAACAAAATAAACAATGTGGAAACAAACACGTAGATACAGAGAAAATTTTGATGATTGCCAGATGGGAGGAGCATTTGAGGTGGATAAAAAAGGCAAAGGGATTAAGAAGAACAAATTTGTTGTTACATAGTAATCATGGGGATATAGGGTATAGCACAACGGATATAGTCGATAATGTTGTAATAACTATGTGTGGTGTCAGATGAGTGCTAGATTTATCATGGTGATAGATGGGTGCCAGTTGAGGGGCAGGGTGAAAAAGGTGAAGAGATTAAGAAGTATAAATTGGTACTTACAAAATAGTCATGGGGGTGTAAAGTAAAGCATAGGGAATACAGTCAATATTATGGTAATAACTATGTGTAGTGCCAGGTGGGTACTAGTCAGAAATTAATATAATTTCAAATTATATTAATTTCAAATTAATATAACTTCAAATCATATTAATTTCAATTTAATATAAATTAATATTGAATGTGAAAATAAAGTATAAAAAATAAAATTTAGAAAATCACTCATAATAGAAAAACTTGATAAATTGGACTTCAAAATTACAAAACACCTGCTCATCAAATGATATCATTAAGAACATGAGAAGGTAGCCACAGACTGGGAGAAATTATTTGCATAATGATATGGCAGAATTAATATTTGGAATATATAAAGTACTATAAATCAATAATCAAAAACAAAGAAAAACATTAAAATGGACAAAATAGTTGGGCACTTCATAAAAAAAATAAAAAGGATATAGGAATGGTCAATAAGTACGTGTAAAGTTGGTTAGTTATCAGGGAAATGTCAATTAAACCACATGTCACATTACCAGAAAGCCACTAAAATGGCCTAAATTTATAATACTGACAGCAGTAATTGTTGGCCAGAATTTTGACCACATAGACTCCTCATACATTGCCAATGGGATAAAGGGGTAGAGTCATTTTTGTAAAAATTTTGGCAGTTTTAATTTTAGACCACACCTACTGTATGAGCTAGCCATTCTACTCCTAGGTATTTTACCCAAGAGATATATATCCACTATTGTCTTAAAACGACTCATACAAAAATGTTTAGAGAGCTTCTATTTTACATCAATTTAAAATTTAGTTTAAAAATAATGACTATGAAGTGAAAACGCCAGGCTGAAAAAAATAAGAACTACATGATTCCACTCATATGTGGAACATAAAATTGAAAGCAACAAAGAAGCACAACTCATGGACACAATCAGTAGTTTAGTTACCTGAGGGTAAGTGGGGAGGGGATGGGGGAGAAGGTACAGGGACACAAATATATGGTGATGGAAAGAGAACTGACTCTGGGTGATAAACACATAATACCACATATAGATGATATAGAATTGTACACCTATGTAATTTTTACTCACCAATGTCACCCCAATAAATTTAACAATTATATATGTATGTATGTATGTATGTATGTATGTGTATACACACACACACACACACACACACACACACACACACATTTATTCCAGATGTGATAGAAAAAGAAATATATTTTCAGATAAAAAACTGAATTTATCACCAACATAACTACACTAAATGAACTTCTAAAAGATATGCTTCAGGAAGATAGAAATGATTCCAATGCAAGAAGGGATGGTAAACAAAAAATTTCTAAACACACAGCTAACTAAATCTAAACAAAAATTGTTTCTATAAATATTAATGCTTTTAATTTCTGAGGCTAACAAAATGGGACAGGGCTAAAATATTGGACCATCATAGTATATAAGTTGGGTAGGAATGCCCCTATAATTTAAAAGTTTTCAAATGTCCTTGTGTTATTTGAGAGAGGAGATTAAGATATCAACCTTATTTTTTTATAATTTTGAAAGGTAACTATTAAAACAAGGGAAGTAGAATATATCACCTCCAAAAGACTGAATTGAAGAATCACAAGAGTACTGAATTCTAACTGAATGTTTATTTTACTTGGAAGATGTGAATGATTCAATTCAGGCTATAGAAGGATCATCATTTTTTTTCACCTATGAATTTGAATCTTTTAGTTTTGGTACTTCTACATAGATAGTGTCTGCATGAATGAAAGATAGATGTATAAATCTTTCATCATTTCTCCATATTTTCCTTTGTGGTAATAAAATTACAAATATTTCCTTTGTGGTTATAAATTACAAATATTATTATGCACAAAGTATGGTCAGTCTTCTCATTAGAAGGTCAGGCCTCCTAAAATAAACATTCAGGAACCAGGGTCCCCAATACATTGACTGGAGACTGAAGGAAGAAGTCTTATAAAGACCTCTAGGAAATAATACCCTGAGGTAATGACCACCTGGAATATGACACTCTTCCATATGCTTCAGCTATACTCATCCACGTAACCACTGCCTGTTTCCACTTCTATGCTCAAATTGTTTTCTCTGCCTGTAATACCAAACTTCTATCATCTAAGCATCTACAAGTTGAAATCTTTATCATTTGATAATCAATGCCCTGAAACCTTCCATCCCTGAATTAATCATTCTCTCCTTTAACCTCTCATGGTGCTTTATGCTTTCCTGTTCATGTTTGTCTAGGAAATCCTTTCCTTGCTCTGTTGATTGGCTGTCTATTTTTAAATCTTAGCATTCAAGTATCAATTCCCTGGGAAGTTGTCCCTGAAACCTCCAGGCTGAGTTAGTTACCCACCTCTCCAGCACTGATCACAGCTGGGTTTATTAAATGAATTAGTAGAAGAATTGCTGTACAGCTATCAGAAGCCAGTTGAGGTTTAACAAAACAAGTTTATAGAGAACTAGGTCTGCATAGATCTGTTTCTTTCTACAATGATGAGAATGTTAGAATTAGTTTTTCTTCTATGAGAGGCCAACACTGCATAAAAGGTGTATATATTGTAAAACTCAGTTCAACACTAGTCCTGCTTCCATTGACTGCACTTCTCTACCAAGACTTGAAGGAAAAACAGCTCAAACATACCTTATTCTTCTGAATGTAGTGGAACAATTGCTGGTCTTTAAACCTGGTTGGCTATAAATCATAAATTGGGGTACCATGAGGAAAAAGATGTCATTGGAGTTGAATCCTATGAATTCAACTGAAAAAGAAAATAAAAAGTGAAAATTTAATTAGTATTTAATTGCTCTCCGAGTGAAACAGTACCAAAAGAACAAGTTGCCCCTCTAGAGTAAATATTACATTTAATGAATGTCAATTGACAGAAATGCTAACTGCCAGATTCAAAAAAGAGGAAAAGAATAGATTTGTGAATTACTTGCTACTGATAAATTGTGAAGCGAGAAGATCTAAAGAATAGTTCTTGAAAAGCAGGGACTCCTTCTGTTTAACAAAGATAATTATTGGGTTTTGCACTTGGGTCTTAAAAAATACCCATGTAGGTGTTTTTTATCCCCATGAAGGAAAATGAACAAGAATTTTAGTTGATAGTAAGGTTAAATCCTAAGGTTAAGGTTAAGTTTTCCTGTCCTTCCTCCATGCCAGAAATGAAAAAGCAGCCCCCATCTATATTCAGTGTATAGGACAGCTACCTTTCCAGGACTAAACAAAGGGCCTGAGTAAGGTACCAAGACGTTTTGCCTTACAAACCAGTGCTGCTTAGAAATTGTCAAACTAGCTCTTGCCTAAGGATGAAAATCTTGGTTCACTTTCTTGATGTTTATCAGATATTGACTCCTGGAATAGCCC
The DNA here is from genome assembly GCA_004026885.1 of Lyroderma lyra. Taxonomy (NCBI): domain Eukaryota; kingdom Metazoa; phylum Chordata; class Mammalia; order Chiroptera; family Megadermatidae; genus Lyroderma; species Lyroderma lyra. The sequence goes on from PVJL010005105.1 coordinate 109,022, forward strand.
CATTAGGTGACTACATTGAGCACCTATATTCCTTTCAGGGAACCTAGGTGTGTATGCCTCCTTCAATCCACCTGGGTCTATATTCACTTGCACCTGAGGAGTAGGATCCCAATTCTGTAGTCCAGCCAAAGCTGGGGCTACTTTGTGTCTGGCTCCTGTCAGCTCAACTCACTAGGAAATGGGTTCTATTCCATTCACTTGTTTGGAAAGAATCCAGTTTTCATGTGGCCCTTCAGTTTTTACTCAGCAATCCACACATCTTGCCTCAAGCACTGTTATACTGACAATAGATATCTTTTGATTACTGATAACTAATAGAATCTACCACACTCCTTTTGGGATTTGGACTCTAATTGCTCATCCTTTCCTGTGGAGTATCTCAGCTTTACCCCTTATATTCCTATTACTTCTGCTTTCTCCAGAACTCAATCCACATTTACCTCCAGCACACAGGCATACCCAGCACCATATAATACTCTAATTCCCTTTTGGAGATTAACTGGCAAATATAGTTAATTATCACAGAGGTTATACAGAAAAATCTAAAAAGAAGACTGAAATGAGGTATGAGGTAGTGAGAAAACTAAGATAGTATGGTGTTTCCAAATCTAAGAGGGGAGAGTGCTTCAAGAAGCATTCCTTTTCCCTTACTGGCCATTCTTTTTCTAACTCCTTTGCAAATTCCTCCTGATCTCTATGCCCATTAATGACAGGTCATCCCAGGGCACACTTCTTGGACCTGGGCACCAGTTTATACTTACCCCTAGGTGATCTCATCCACTCTCTCATCACACTCTCCATGGCCAACATTACCTTAATACCAAAGCAAGGTAAGGACAACACACACACACACACACACACACACACACACACACACACACAAAACTACAGAGCAATATCTCTGATGAACACAGATGCAAAAATCCTAAACAAAATATTAGCAAATAGAATACAACAATGCATCAAAAAGATTATATACCACAATCAGGTGAGATTCATCCCAGGAGCACAAGGATAGTTCAACATACTCAAATCAATCAATGTGATACACCACATAAACAAAATAAAAGATAAAAACCATATGACTATATCAATTAAAACAGAACAAGTATCTGACAAAATAGAACATCCATTTATGATCAAAACACTGAATAAAATCAGTATAGAAGGAAACTACTTCAATATAATAAAGGCCATACAAGACAAACACTCAGCTAATATACTGAATGGTGAAAAGCTGAAATCCATTCCCCAAAAATCAGAAACAAGACAGTGATGACCCCTATCACCACTGCTATTCAATATAGTACTGGAAGTTCTAGCCAGACCCATCAGGCAAGAGAAAGGAATAAAAGCTATGCAAATTGGAAGAGAAGAAGTTAAATTGTCACTATTTGCAGATGACATGATTCTTTATATAGAAAATTCCAAAGTCTCCACCAGAAAACTATTAGAAACAATAAATGAATACAAAAAAATTGCAGGATACAAAATCAATGTACAAAACTCAAATGCATTTCTGTATACAAACAAGGAATCTTCAGAAAATAAATGAGAGAATCAATACCTTTTGCAATTGCAACAATAAAAATGAAATACATGAAAGTTAACTTAACAAAGAATGTGACAGATTTATACACAGAAAACGATAAGGCACTTTTGAAAGAAATTGTATATGGCACAAAGAATGTTCTGTGTTCATAGATTGGAAGACTTAACATAGTTAAAATGACCATATTACACAAAGCAATATACAGATTTAATCCAATTCCCAAAAAATCCCACAAACATACTGTCATGAAATAGTTAAAAAAAATTACCAGATTTGTATGGAACCACAAAAGACCTAGAATCAACAAAGCAATACTACATAAAAAGAATAAGGCCGGAGGTATGATGCTCCCCAATTCCAATTTATACTACAAAGCATCAATAAATCAAAACAGCCTGGTATTGGCAGAAAAGCAGACACACAGACAAAACAGAATAAAAAACCCAAAGATAAATCCACAAACATATGGACAAATAATTTTTGATAAAGAAGCAAAAAATATACAATGGAGAAGAGAAACCCTCTTCAGTAGATGGTGCTGGGAAAACTAGAAAACCATAGGCAAAAGAATGAACCTGCGCTCTGAACTGTCACCATATACTAAAATTAATTCAAAATGGATTAAAGACCTTCATATAAGACCTGCAACAATAAACTGTATAGAAGAAAACATTGGTACTAAACTTATAGACCTAGGGCTCAAGGAAGACTTCATGAACCTGACCTCAAAGGCAAGGGAAGTAAAAGCAAAAATAAATGAATGTGATTGTATCAAACTAAAATACTTCTGCACAGCAAAAGAAATCATCAACAAAGCAAAGAGACAGCCAACTGAATGGGAGAAAATATTTGCAAACAACGCATCAGATAAGGGTCTAATATCCAAAATATATTTAAAAAAAAACTAATACTACTTAACAACAAAAAAATAAACAACCCAATTAAAAAGTGGGCAGAAGAACCAAACAGACACTTCTCCCACGAAGAAATACAAATGACCAGCAGACATAGGAAAAAAGGCTCATCCTCATTAGCTGCCAGGGAAATGCAAATCAAAACCACAATGAGATACCACCTCCCACCTGTTAGCATGGGTATTATCAACAAGATAAGGAATCGCAAGTGCTGGAGATGCTGTGGAGAAAAAGGAACTCTCACACACTGCTGGTGGGAGTGCAAACTGGTACAACCACTTCGGAGGACAATGTGGAGGTTCCTCTGAAAATTGGGAATGGAGTTACCACATGACCCAGCAATCCCCCTTCTGGGGATCTACTCAAAATTTTAAAAACCTTAGTCCACAGAGACTTATGTACCCCAGTGTTCATTGCATCTTTGTTCATGGTGGCCAAGACATGGACACAACCAAAGCGCCCTTAAATAGATGACTGGAATAAGAAGCTGTGGTACATGTACACAGTGGAATATTATTCAGCTATAAGAAAAGATGGCCTTAAATCACTGCAGACCTACAGTTCCTGTATGCCAGTCACGAGGTTATCGCGGGACTCGCTTCCTTAATACCAAGTTCCTGTGTCTGGCAGAGCCGGTGTGAGACACAGAGACAATCCTTCCACCACCAGGATAATCAAGACTTTTGGCCGAACCTTTGAGCATAGTGAGGAGCCAGATGCAAAGCACAGACCGTGGAGCTGAAACGGATTAATAAGGAACTTAGTGATTTGGTCCGTGATTGGAGATGGTATGTTTCATTGGCAAGACACAATTATGGAACCTAACAACAGCCCATATCAAGATGGTGTATTCTTTTTGACAATTCATTTTTCTATAGACCACCCCTTCAAACCACCTAAGGTTGCATTTACAACAAGAATTTATCATCCAAATATTAACAGTAATTGCAGCATTTGTCTCGATATTATAAGATCACAATGATCTCCTGCTTTAACTATTTCTAAACTTCTTTTATCCATTTGTTCACCGCTAGGAGATCCAAACCCAGATGACCCCCTAGTGTCAGAAATTACACGGATCTATAAAACAGACAGAGATAAGTACAACAGAATATCTTGGGAATGGACTCAGAAGTATGCCATGTGATGCTACCTTAAAGTCAGAATAACCTGCATTATAGCTGGAATAAACTTTAAATTAGTTCTTTTTTTAAAATTTTCTTATGTGGCTGCTCCCCTATCAGACCTCATCTTTTTTAATTTTATTTTTTATTTACTTCCCTCCATTCATTCACATGCCATCTGAGAAGACTTAATTTCTCCAGCTTTGAACAATAACTGCTTTTAGAAACTGTAAAGAACAATTGCACAAGATTCAGAATTTTTAGAAAAATGAAATATATGCATTATGTAGCCAATGTCTTCACTCTAACTTTGTTATGAGACTAAAACCATTACTATTGCTCTAACATGCTGAAGAAATCATCTGAGGGGGAGGGAGATGGATGCTCAGTTGTCACATCAAAGGAAGCCGCATTATTCTGACACCATCCATTCTTGTTTAAGTCCTCCACTGTCAGAGATCTGAGGTTACATGACATACTTTGTGCTCATAACTGATGTGGCTGGAGAATTGATATTGAATTTATAGCATAAGCAGAACAGAAAATGTGACGTATCTTATGCATGTCAATAAAGGAATGACCTGCTCTTGTTCTACAGAGAATGGAAATTGGAAGTCAAACAACCTTTGTATTCCAAAATAGGGTTTCAAACATTTTGTAATTTTCATTTAAATTGTTAGGAGGCTTGGAGCTATTAATCTATCTTCCAATACACTGTTTAATATAGCACTGAATAAATGATACAAGTTGTCAATGGATAAGTGATCAACTAATAGCTCTGCTAGTAATCAATTTATTTTTCTTCAAAAAAGTTGCATAAACCATTGAGTTAGCTGCCTGGATTAAACAGTACGGGAAACAATCTTTTGTAAATGCAAAGCTGTTTTGGTAAATACTGTTGAAATTTGCTTCATTGTTTATCAAATGATGATGTAAAGTTCAAAAGGGTGAATGTTTTGCCGTGTTCAGAAGTGCACAGTCTGTTACAGGTTGACACATTGATTGACCTGATTTAGGCCGAATTAATAAGCTATTCAGATGGCATAAGTTTAGTATGCTGCACATGATACTAGCAGCCCTGGAGCTCATAGATTGACTTGGCACCCAGCAGTTTTGAAGATGTATATGGAATTTAAGAAATTTATTTCCCAGGTGCAACCCCCATCTATTTTTTTTCTTCACCTTGTACACTTAACAGCTGAAAAAGAAAACTGTAACATGAGAGTAATAATGGATTAAAATTTACAAAATAATGTACTGTTTTGATGTGGGGAAAAAAAAGAAAAGATAAAATACTACCACTTGCAACAAAATGGATGGACCTGGAGGTCATCATGCTAAGCGAAATAAGCCAGAGAGAAAAAAACCAAGAACCATATGACTTCACTCATATGTGGAATATAAAACTAAAAGGAACAAAGAAAAAAAACTCATGGACACAATCAATTGTTTAGTGGTTACCTGGGGGCAAGGGAGGAGGGGGTGGGCAAAGAGGGAGGGGGTGGAAGAGGAGGGAGGAGGAGACAAATATGATGATAGAAAGAGAAGTGACACTGGTGAACACATAATGCAACATACAGACGATGCACTGTAGAACTGTACACCTGGAACCTATGTAATTCTTGTTAACCAATTTAATTTATTTGTGTATTCTTCATTTTCTTTTAATAATGTCTTATAGTTTCAGTGTATAGGTCCTTCACATCCTTTGACAAGTTTGTTCTTCAGTATTTCATTCTTTTTGTTGCAATTGCAAAAAGTATTTAAATTTTTTTTCTGAAATTTCATTGTTAGTATATGGCAATGCAATAGATTTTTGTACATTGATTTTGTATCCTGCAATTTTACTGTATTTGTTCATTGTTTCTAATAATTTTTTGGTGGCATCTTTCTTTAGGGTTTCCTATATAAAGAATCATATCAACTGCATGATTTCACTCATATGCAGAATATAAAACTGAAAGCAAAGAAAAAAAGAAATGAACAAACAAATAACCCATGGACACAATCAATAGTTTAATGTTTATTTGGGGACGAGTGGGTTAGGGAGGGGAGAAAGGGGAGGGGGTGGGAGAGGAGCGGGGGAAGCTAAATATAAGGTGATGGAAAGAGAAGTCACATTAGGTGGTGAACTTATTATACA